>JAMKCH010042757.1:0-125694 GCA_023653785.1 Ophioderma brevispina
AATAGTCATTTGGCTTTGCACAATATAGTTTATGTCATATCAATAAGAACATACTTTCTACTACCTATTTATTTTACCACTTGATCTTGGAAGAAAGTTGAATTGCAATTGTGTGACTGTTTTTCGTTGGTTGAAACACAAACGGTTTGTCCTGACGTGTTACTCTTTGAAGTGTTAACAGATTTAAAAGATAACAAGTTAACAGATTTGAACACAGAAATAAACAAAAGATTAATTAATTAGTAGGGCCTACATCAGCATCTAAAGTACTTGTGGAATCATCACATTTAGAGGAAAATGTATTCATTTGAGAGCGTATTAACGTGATTCAAAATGTATGGGTGCAGGTGTATTATTTCCCATTCTGCACTTGTTTGAAAAAATCAAGTAGGCTATTTATAATGCAAATGCTTACCTCAAAGTACTTACATGAAATAATCTGTCTCAAACAAGTCAAAATGTAGTATTGTAGGCCTATGGACTCACAAGGACATAAATTTAAATAAAATGAAGTCTTTGTTTTTATTGTGAAGAACCTGTTATGATATAAAAGTTAAACAAAGTTTTAAAAGTTTTCTTCAAGATGTTATTTTATTCATTTGACCTAAAATATAACATGCTTAGGCCGACATGATATTTCATTATCGGGCTATTATCTTATTAGACAGTTCATTGTTTGATTTTTATTTATGGAAAGTTCTTGTCCATAATCAAAAGAAGGATTTTTCCATTGAACTCATTCTTATTCTCATTTTACCAAAGTCTAGATGAGTTTGAACATGTGACGTCAACCGCCGAGGCAACGAACAAAGCAATGCCCGACAGTATGTGTGAGCATCTGCCAGGCCTTGTGCTTTTAAAATTTGCGCTAATAAGGCTTGATAAGGCTATTGAATGCTGTAACTGTATGGGCATATTATTCGCACGAAACATGTAAATAGACCAGGTGCCAACCTTGGTTTGGAAACATTGATGTCACCTCACTATACTGAACTTAAAAAAAAATGTTTGCTTGCAAACAAGAGCACAATTTATAATGCATAGAACGTGTCCTTGTATGTCCAGGCTTGACTAGGTGGTTTTAAATCATTAGCAGTGTCATATGAAGTGCCACTTAATGACGGCAATAAGCAACATGTGTTTGGATCCCTTTAACCTTCATTAGTCAACTTGAACATCCAACAATTCTCTCCAGCCAGTCATAAGTGGCCTTACAAACACACTGCTATCTCAGAGTGATTGGAGTTCTTCCCACATGCCACCAGTTTTGGGAACATTCACTCAATAATGTCATGTGATGCCAGCATGGGAACCCAGCAATTCGTCATTCTTAAAGGATTGGTGGCACTTCACGTTACTTCCGTGTATTTTAATAAAGTGATCACCATTTCCAGGCTTGATTTATAAATATAAACAAACATTTATTAATGTGCCATTTTTCTATTGTAAAAATATATAAAGGTACTTTAAAGGTGTTGTTGTTGTTTGAATGCATCATGTATAGGCGTACTGCATAATTGATGCCATCTGGTTGATGGATTGATAGGTGTAATTGGTTCTTAATAAAACTAGTAACTTTCATTTGATTTTAAAGAACTTCTGTGGGGTCTGTTCCTTGTAAAATTAAAATAAAAAAGCCTCCCCCTTTTTCAGGGGGCTGAAATACGGTGGTAATCATCATTTTTCGGTGAAACGGCCATATTTTGCATATAATGTGTAAAAAAATAATAATTATATTATAGAATGGGAGGGCCTTACTGCATGATTCTAGCAGAAATCTATGACGAGGCGAAACTCATACAGTTTACATAGATTGGCTATTGAATAGCATATGTCACTTGAATTAATTGTCAAGTGAAAATTTTTAATTTAAAAAAAACTACCAAAGCCCAGATCGTGGTATATTTAGTGGGTCACCTCATAATAATTAGTTAAATGACGTATGACAATGAAGTAAAGGTTACTATTCAATGATTAAGGAGCATTGTCATATCATACCAGATAACTATAAAATTTTTGGCTGTCATTTCAGGGGTGGAATTAATACTTGGTATGCATTTAAAGATGTAAAAAACACCCGACTTTAAAAAAATGGGAAACGCCATTTTTGAAACATTTTAAAGTGACCCTTTCAATAGTAAGGTAATTTAAGATAATGCAGGGCCACTTCAAATCAGTTAAAGGGTGCATTTTGTGCTATAACACATCATTTTTGGTTATGGTTCATTAGATATCCCGAGAAAGATTAATTCCAAATTTAGTTGATTTGATGAGGCAGTTTGATTTATAACAAATGTTTATATCACAGTGGCCCAGAGGCCAAGGCCCACTGCGTTATAATTTCTGTACTGTTACGGACAGAAAAATACAAATTGACTAATTTCTTCCAGAGTAGAATCGGAATTTGCAAGGATGATTAGGACACATGCTATCTTTGGCTAACGGGGCAGAGTGTAAACATCTCAACTCCTTGGGTAAAGTCAAGGGGACGAGGGGGGGGATGGGGGGACTGGGGATCACGAAAAGCCAATGGGTGTTTGAAGTGTTGCGTTCTGTGTGATTATGGATTTCAGTAGCATGTTTATAAATAAAGTACCGGTAAGAACAAAAACAAGTAACCTTGTGTATTAGCTTGGAAAAGACTAGCTGAACAACAATAAACTTGTTGGCCTAATAGAGAATTTTAGGTAAATTAAAACAATGGTGAAAACAAAATTATCATCCTCATGGAATTATTAGTTAATTATTAATGAAGTACGTATGATGGGAATATTCAAACAGCTTCAAAGAGTTATAGATCTTTGATTTGTACCCTATTGTAAAGTGTTTCAGGTATATGCAAAATCACGCCTAATTTAAGTCAGAAAGCTAGCTTCATTAGGGCAGATGGTCCTGTGTTTTGTTTTTAATTTCGACTCTTCTTGTTAAATTAGTTTATTCGTTAATGTGGCAAATACAATAGAGTTAAAAGACAAAGTGAACTAAATAGTCATTTGTATTTTCCCACTATAGTTATTGTCATATCAAATAAGAGATAACACTAAGTTCTCTACCTATTCATTTTACACTTGATCCTTGGAAAAGTTGTATTGCCCAATGGTGTGAATGGTTTTTAGTTTGGTTGAAAACCAAACTTTGTCCGGGCATGTTACTCTTTGAAGTGTAACAGAATTAAAAAGGAGTAACAAGTTAACAGATTTTGAACACAGAAAAATAAACAAAGATTAAATTAATGTAGGGCCACATCAGCATCTAAAGTGCTTTGTGGAATCAATCACATTTTAGAGGAAAGGAAAATGTATTCAATTGAGAGCTGTTATTAAACGATCAAAAGTTATGGTGAGTTTATTTCCAATTCTGCATTGTTCTGAAAAATTCAAGTAGGCTATATGATAACTGCAAATGCTTACCTCATAGCTACTTACATGAAATAAACACTCTGTCTCAAACAAGTCAAAATGTCAGTATTGTAGGACCTATGATCCACAAGTACATAAATTTTAATTAAAATTGAAGTTTTGTTTTTATTTGTGAAGAACCCTGTTTATGATATTAAAAAGTTAAACCAAAGTTTTAAAAAGTTTTTTTCTTTAAAGAGGTTATTCTTTCATTCATTTTTGACCTAAATATAACATGCATTAGGCCTCCATGATATTCCATTATCAGGCTATTATCTTTAGCCCAGTTTCATTTGTTTGCTTTTTTATTTCTGAAAGTGCTTCCTAATCAAAAGAAGGCATTTTGTCCATTGCACTTCATTCTACTTTTCCACTTTTACCAAAGTATAGATGAGTTTTGGACGTGACGTCAACGCCGGGGCAACGAAACAAAGCAATGCCCGACAGTATGCGTGAGCACTTGCATGGCTTGTGCTTTTATGAAAGTCGCGCTCAGTCAGGCGTGATAAGGCTTTTGAATGCTGTAAACTGTATGGGCATATTTTCGCACCTATAAATGTCATAGAAAGGTTGCCAACTTGTGTTTGTAAACATTGATGTTCACCTCATCTATACTTGAACTAAAAATGTTTTGCTTGCAAACCAGAACACACTTTATAATGCATAGAACGTGTCCTGTATTGGCCCAGGCTCTGACCCTAGGTGGTATTTAAATAATTAGCAGTGTCATATGAAGTGACTTAATGGCGGCAATAGCAACATGATGTTTTTTGGCTCCCTTAACCTTCATGGGTCACCTTGGAAACGCGCCCCAAATTCTCTCACCTCCACCCAGTCATAAGTGGCCTTACAAACACACCTTGCTATCTCAGAGTGTATTGAGTTCTTCCCACAAGGTGCACAAGTTTTGGGACATTTCCACCTCAATATGTCATGTGATGCCAGCATGGGAACCCCGCACAAATATCATTCTTAAAGTTTGGTGGACACTTTCACGTTACTTCCGTGGATTTTAATAAAGTGATCACCATTTCCAGGTTGATTATCATAAAACAAAAATGTATAATGTGCCTTTTCTATGTAATATATATAAAGGTACTTTAAAGGATGTTGTGTGTCTTTGAATGGCATCATATTATAGGCTACTGCATCATTGATGCTCTGGTTTGGTGTAATGTTCGCAAATCATGATAGTCGTCTTTAAGACAGTATCCATTGCCTGTATCCCTCTTTGAGGACCAGGTAGCTCACTAAATTTCAAACAAAACAAAAAAAATCTCCCTGATTCCCAAGATCAAAATCTCCCTGATTCCAAGATCAAATCTTCCCTGATTGCAAGATCAAATCTCCCTGATTCCAAGAGATCAAATCTCCCTGATTCCAAAATCTCAATGTTGCAGCTCTGGAAAGGTCATTCAGGAGAGGGACGGAGATGGGCTCGAGCAATGGGCAAAACGGGGTAAGTTCCTCGGAGGGCGGAGGTAAAGCTTGGGGGACAGTCCCCCGAGGTAGGGTTGCTGGGAACAACGGTTCGATAAACGGTGAACGAAAGGAATGGGAGGCATAGGAGAGGGAGGGGAGTAGAGAGGAGTGGCAGGAGGCTGGGGGTGTTCAGGGGATGAGGTGTAGATTAGGGGGTAGGGGTGCAAAGGAAATACGTGAGGTCTATGTTGGAGTCCGCGGTGAGATACGGACGGTCCCCCCCCGTGGAATGTTGTTTTCTTGGGATCGGAAGGCCGTGCCGGACAGGGCACTACGCACTAGTTCCTAACTTTACTGGCTATACTCACCCCCGGGAGACATCGGTCTAGACCTCACCTTCATACCAGGGGGGAAGGGGGGGGGACAACGCTATAATGGGACCGTCGGGGATATCATGCGCCTGCCGGTGGGACGAGGGGGGTGAGGTGGGGTAGGAGATTGGGAAGAGGAGGGGAAGGAGGGAGGCAGGAAGGTGGCAGGGGGGTGGCAGGACGAGGGGGCAACGGAAGAAGGGGCCGGGAGAGAATGGGGGGGAAGAGTGGGGCAAGGAATCTGGCCTCTTCGGGGCAGGGGGGTCAAAGGGTAAGAAAGGGGGAGGAGAGGGGTGCGTGATAGGGAGCTTTGGGAAGGCTTTGACCTATGGATATTGAGTTTTGGTAATTATGGTGAGAATTTGTGCCGTGTACGAGTTTTGTGGTCACATTTTCAAGGGTTCAATTTATCGGGCTGTAAAAGGTAAGCCAAAAGGTGAAGTGATACCGGGTACGCGTTATGGGGAAAATGGCAGTGCTTTGATATCTATGGATAAGGTTTTGTATGGTGGTAGTTTTGCCGTAGTTTTGTGGGAGGAAATTTTCAGTCAGATCTTTTACAACTTTACCACAGCTTTTAAGCTACAAAATTTCACTAGGAATTGTCCAACGAAGGATGAAAGAGGCACTACCAATCCGCAGCTTCGACCACCACCGTTCACGCATCAAATCTGAGATTCTGGTAACATAGAACCATGATTTTTTGTCATCTCACCTGAAAATATTTTGACTGATGACTTAACCATTATAATGCACAGGCGAAAATATGTGTTTGTTTACGCGTAACGGCAAAATAGTACAGACTATATGGTTAATGTAATGCACACAATTACCACACTCAATTAAATGATATGTTGGATTCAAATGAAATTTAGACTTTAAGTATGTTGGTGATGCCCTTCATATGAAACACAGAAAAATCTATGTTGTAAGAATCAAAGCAAAGCGGGTTTTGTTGCAAGCTCTGCAAACAGAAACATGGACACATTTTGAGAAATTGAGTTTTTTAAGTGCGTAATATATATTATGTAAGATGGTAAACACAAATTTACCAATGGCAAGTGTTTTAATGATTCAGGATGAAGTCACACTATACTCTGGCTCATATTTCTTGGAAACAGTTTAGAACGTACACCCCGCATTCCCGCCAAAAATGGCGCACCATCGTGTTACACAGGACACAGTACACGAAAGAGCAACGCGCGGCAATTTCGCAATTGTGGTGGATGGTGGAGCAGATTTGATAGTTCTTCCCAGGATTAAAAGCCATACTTCTGGAGGTGTAAATTTTAACAAAAAAGTTGTAATGGAGGTCGAACTTTAGCTAGAAAAACGGTGCGGGGGCTAGAGCAATAGCAGGGTTTCTTACTGTGGGAATTGTCATGAATCCAGATCAATTCATGTTTCCTGGGTTTCATAACACTTAGTTGGACCAAGGTGTTTCACTCCCGTTAGTGCCCAAGGGGGGGGGGTCGGGTTTAACCCCCCGAAGGAATTTTTTTACAAAATTTTTTTTTTTTTTTTTTTTACAAAATTATACCACATGGGGAAGGGTCATTCGGACAACCCCAAACAAGCAATAAAAAATTAATTGTTATTTGGGGTGCTAATTAGGGCAACATGTTTTCAAAAAACACACAAAAATGGGCAAAAAGACGGAAATTCAAATGAGCCTTGCGCTTACATCAAACTTTTTGAAAAACTATTTTTATTGTTATTTACTCAGAAAGACCCAAATTACAATATTTAACACAAAATTGGACAGTAGTTTTAGGAATCCGATTTTAAACGGGTGTTGCAAAATGCCCGTCTTTTTCCATAGACTTGACATGGTGCTGTCAAGATTGCAAGCCAGCGACTTATTTCTGTGGCGCCGAGTATAATGAGATTTGACATGTTTAGTTGGCTTGCATCTTCTCTCCGCTTGTAGCAGAGTCATGCGACCACTTTCCAACCTGCACAAAACCACTGAACCAACTCATCGGCTTAGCGCTTCCAAAACAGTCGTGTTCTGCCGACCTTCCCGATTCAAAAAACCTGCCCACAATTTTTTTAAGCTGCAAGAAAAAAATTGTGGGAAGGGTTTTTGGAATTAGTAATGTGCTCCCAACATACGACAGACTGCCGAAGATGTACAGTTCAGTCCAGACCTTGCCAAAACTACACATGAAAATGCACATGAACAACGTGAAAATTACTCAATTTTCGAAAATGGGCCTATCTGGTGATAACCGACGGCGGGGAGGCCCTGTCAATTTTTTTCGAGACAGTTTATTTTAAAGAGCTCTATCTCATGATTGCAGTTCAAACTATGTAGGTGGACGCCGTTTCAAGTACGAACCTTTTCAAGTGGACTGTTACTTCAACCTTTCATGTCTGTTCTTTTAAAAAAATGCAACTGGGACCAAGTCAAAGCCAGTTGGAAGACTTTTTCAATTTGATTAAAGACACTATCAGTGATGTGAAAAATATTTGAAAATTTGCAGGTAGGAATAGCTTCAAAGTGGAGGCTAAGTCTGTAGGATTCTCATACGTTACCTTTTCTAGCTGTAGTGGAACAGAAGAAAAGAAGAAACCGGGCAAGTGTTCCAAGATACGTTTCCATTCAAATTACGTGTGTAGTAAGTGTCCGAACGGGACAGTAATGACTTACAATCTCAGATTTCTGTCCTTATTAGGTGCTTTGGTCTTATCATTTGCAGGGTTATGTTAGGATACTGTACTTGTTACATACATGCAAAAATTTGATTTTTGATGATTTTTTTGGTTTACTGATTAGCAAATCCCACTGATAGTGTCTTTAGACAATCCCATTGGGTGTATCCCTCTTGAGGACCTAGGTTCCTAGGTATCGCTCATAAATTTCAAAAAAAATCTCCCTGATTCCAAGCTCAAATCTCCATGATTCCAAGATAAAATCTCCCCGATTCCACGATACAATCTCCTGATTCAGATCAAATCTCCCTGATTCCAAGATCAAATCTCCCTGATCCAAAAAATATCAATTTGGCAGCTCTGGAAAAGGTCATTCAGGGGTTCAGTTCATTGGATAACTTGCCGTGCTTTGAGGGCCAGGGGTCATTTGGTGTCAAAGGTCATCCAGGGTCGGATCTTGCTTTTGATATATGGATATGAGTTTTGGTATGGTGGTAAGTTTTGCCATACAAGTTTTGTGATTACACGTTTTTTGTTTTTGGAGGGGATTTGGGGGTCAAAGGTCATTCAGGGATCGTTTTTGGGTAGTTGGCCGTGCTTTTACGTATGGATATGAATTTGATGGTGGTAGAGTTTCACCGTACGGTTGTGTCATGTTTTTGAGGGGTTCATTGGGGTAAAGGTCATCCAGGGGTCGTTAATCGGGTAGCTTGGCCGTGCTTACCCCGCGTGCTTTGACCTGCTTTGACTTTGGAGAGAGTTTTGTATGGTGGTAGACTTTTGCTGTACGAGTTTGTTGTAAATTTTCAAGGGGTCATTTTGGGGTCAAAGGTCATCTAGGGTCGTTATCGGGTAACTTGGCAGTGATTGATATATGGATAAGAGTTTTGGTATGGTGGTGTAGTTGTGCCGTACGAGTTTTGTGGTCAAGTTTCGAGGGCCAGGGGTCAGTTTGGTTGTCAAAGGTCATCCAGGGATCAGTTATCGTGGGTCGTGCTTGATATATGGATATGGTTTTGGTTATGGTGGAGAGTTTTGCCTACAAGTTTTGTGATCAAGTTTTTGAGGGGTCATTTGGGGGTCAAAGTTCATTCACCTTTTACGTATGGATTGAGTTTTGATGTGTGGAGTTTCCACGTACAAGTTTTGTGGTCACGTTGTTCGAGGGGGCATTTTTGGATTCAAAAAGGTATCCAGGGGTCGTATCGGGTAACTTAGGCCGGGCTTTGATGCATGGATTATGAGTTGGTATGTTGGTAGACTTTCGCCGTAGAGGTGTTGTGGTGGTCACGTTTTCGAGGGGTGATTTTGGGATCAAAAGGTATTTAGGGGCCATTATTGGGTAACTGGCCGTGCTTCATACCCCATGCTTTGAGTATGGATATGAAGCACCTGGGGCGCTAATTAGGTAAATAACAATTCCAGTATACTCATCTAGCAGGTATGCTCAGCTAGTGGGTAATTAGGGGTCATTAAGATCCAAAGGTTCAATTGGTTGGAAAAAACATGGCGGTGTTGGTGTTATTGTATGGACATGAAACTGATGCAAAAATCTTTAAGGTCACAACAAGGTCATCAAGGGTCATCAAGGTCAAAGGAGGTTCAACAGGGGTAAAATTTGTATCCAGGTGATGAAAACTTGGTCGGGCGGGGGCGATGTTGCTGAAAAATTTAAAGCCATGACAAGGACAAAGGGCATCAAAGGTCAAATGACCCGCAAAACCTGAGAGTCATTCAATCCAGTTGATCGCAAAACACAGGTAATGGCCAAACTCCAAGGACAGCCCTAGTAAAATTACATTAAAGAAACCACGGTCAGAACTCTTATGGGATATCAACAGAATGACCACTTATGGCCCATATGCCCTTTCGATATTCTCATTTTATGTTCTACTTATTAAGTTGGTGACCCTATTGACCTTGGACCCCAACATCAAAACATTCTTCCAAGTGGAGTTATATAGCCACCAAACTGCTCAAGATAACCAATGGCAAGACCCAGGGGATATAGTACAATGAACTTGTACTGACCTACATGACCTATGACCCCCACAAACTATGCATTACCTAACCATCCCAATTGAGGGTTCTGATCATTGATGCACTCGTTTAGAGTTCTCTGTTGGTGAGGTATTGGATATGGATCGAGTTCATTGATGGAGTTATGTTTTAGAGTTCTTGGGGTCACGGCAAAGCCGGGTGACCGCGGTATCATTTTAAAGGCCTTCCCCATTATTTACCTTTTGTAAAGGGCAATTTCCATATGATGTTTGAGTTATTTACCAATTAATTCCGCCATTTACCCATTAAAGGGCCATTCAGGCATTTCTCAGTTACCTGTTAAAGGGCTATTCCTCCATTTGCCAAAGGGGCCATTCCATAATTTACCCTTGGAAAGGGCAATGCAATTTTATTTAAAATTACAGTGATTCCTTCATTTACCAACGAGGGAATTCCTCAATTTAACTAATTATAAAAGGCTATTCCCTCCATTTACCCAAAATAACGGCCATTCCTCATTTACCAGTGAAAGGGCCCATTCCCAATTAAAGGTGCCTATATGATTTTCTGAAAAAATGGTTAAGATGATAAATTGGAGTAAAGAGGCGTTATGTAATTTCCAAAAAAAATTATGAAGGAATGTATTTTTTGCACCATTTGACGAAGAGCACCCCCGGGTTCATGTTAACCTCAAATACTTTGTCACTACCACCCTACATTTTCTATTTTGCCCCCAAAGCATATTTTATGTCCATCTTGAATCTTATTTGTTCAAAAACTGTCTGCCAACATTGTCTTAGGTGTCTCATGCATTGCGTCTCAAGAATCATTCAGTTCCACCATACACGTGGGTAACTTGATCATGAGCTATCCGTTGAGTGTATGGCTGTTTATTTCAATATGATTTTTCACATATGTTGTAAACCAAACTTAGGTGGTAATCCCCGTTAAATATGGCTATTTGCCCACGCACACAGCAGCACACAAATTGTTTTCATTTCCCTGTGTTGTCAGGGATATTAGATTTGACCACTGAAATATTAATTTTTTTTTTTTGATGTTACATGATTTTTCTTGTTCCTATGACCTAGGCTTCCAGACAATGTTCTTTAGAAGAGGGCGCTTTACTAGAGCCTGTTCAGTTGGAGTTCATGTTGTCGTAGGGCTGGAGTTACAAACTAGGTCCGTGTGTGCTTGTGTGTGGGTCAGGTAATACAAATCAGCCTGGTTGAAGATATGAAGGATATGGCATTGGGTAGGAAATCACACGCTGTTGTACATTTTTCCATCCCTATTTTGAGATGTTCCTATTATCAGAGTGCAGTGGTCATACCATGGGTGTGTGCATAGACCTTTCACAAAAGACCTGTGTGTGTGTGTGGACTTTAGCGTGAAATTGTGGGTTATACATAGAAATGATACGTTGTGGGTGTGATTTTAACATTGTGGGGTGATTTGTCTTGACGTTTGTGGGGTATAATCAGAGTTACCAATGGTCCTTTATGTCATATATAATGGAATAAATGTAATCTAGTATTGAGGTTTATTCCATAAAAAGAGTAGAAAAGGAAGAATTTTTTAGTTTCGTAACTTGTTAAGGGTGCGGCACAATTGAGACTCGCACAGTTTGCACTCTGGTTTCTATGCCTTTTTGTCTTATATTACAGTTAAGCAGGCGAAAGCAGGCGAGACTGTGGTTCGAGAACCGCCTTGTTTAGTGAAACCAAGGCCACACATTGCCATTATAGTTCAACAAGACCACAAATGACATAAGCTTAGCTTGTAGGTGTATAATGTCACTCCAAGAAACCTTAGTATAATCCATGTCTCTACCTCCGTGCAGAGATGTCAGCGCGAGATTCGTTGGTTGCAAGAGTAAATCGCATCGTGCTGACTTGAAGTGTGGTGCTTTTAACGTGCCGCGCCACGCCACAAACGGCTCATTTCCTTGACACGGGCAGTAAATGTTATGACAGTCACTGCACAGAGGTACAGACTATAGGCTACTTGTGATTTTTCCCACAAGATGATTTATTGTTGTTTTTACAATCATATATAGGAAGGAAAAAAACAGTTTACCACCTGTCTCACCAACTGACCATACAAAACTAAATCAAGTCATGATTTTTTTGTTCATTTTGGTGCTGGAAAAGCAACCAAATTTTGACAATTGTGTGTAGGAAACTTTTTCTGTTGAAACATTGGCTCAATTTTGGCTATAAAGGGTTGAATGCTGTTAAGGCTCAACACCGCAACCCCAAAATACCATGCTGTGCTATCTTCATGGTATTTTGTGTATTTGGAGTTCAGTAGCACACCTCCCTTATGTTTGCATACAACTATCAGTGACCATGAAATTTCCCTTTGGTATTTTGTGGTTTGGCCGTCCAATGGTCTTAGTAATTTTATGGTATTTAGGGTTTTTATTACAGTTAAATGTTAGGGTTAAAACAAAAGTCACGAAAGGTCCCAAAATCACAATTGTGCTCCAATGGGGGAGGGAGAGGGGGAAGAGGAGATGGGAGAGAGCTCTGAAGTATAACCAACCACTTTGGATTTTGCGGCTTAAAGGGATAAGCACGAAATGCAAAGAATAAAAAAAAGGAAATGCATTTTTTTGAGCTTACTAATCAAAGACATAATTATGTACAATTCCAATAACTACTTAACATTAGGACAAAAACACCATAGTGGAAAATGAGTATTTGAGGAAATTTGTGCCATGCAGTCTCCCGCAAAATAGACATACAGCGATGGCGTGTCTAAAATCTACAGCTAACAGCTGACGGGTGGTTTAACAACCCGGTACAGGATAAACAAAGAATCAATAATGTTTATTTACAGGTCGTGGTGCCCAGTAATTGTCGCTTATAAATCTTGGATTTCAAAGGGAAAGGTTGTTTTGATCGCCAGTCGTAATCTTGGATAACCACATATGAAATTCCATAATGATTAAAAGTACTTACTGCCATTGTCTTTAATACACAGGTTTCAAGCCAACCAATTGCAGGTTATGTTAGCACACTCCATGCCAGTAACAAAACACCAAAACCCAAATTTTGATGATTTTTTTCACGGTTTCGCACAGGCAAATCGCTGCTTATCCATTTAAGGCCAAAGATCCAAGCCAACTATTATAAATAAATAAATGTCGACATTTATATAGTGCCTTTTACAATGTATCAAAGTGCTTTACATTTATTCCACTGCCACTAGAATATACCAGCTGCCTTGCAAATGCCCAAGGAATACTCATACCTTTGGGCAGCGCTCAATGGACTAACAGCTCCCCATTTTTGCACCTGGGTGGAGAGAGGCAAGAAGCGAGGTAAAATGTCTTGTCCAAGTGCACAACACATTGGCCTCAGCGGGACTCGAACCCAGGACCTTTGGCTCATGAGTCAGTCGTTGTATCCACTGGACCACATGTGCCCTCATTATTGTTGTTTATGTCTAAGGGACTTCTTAGTGGACTTGATACTAAAATTATCAAGGCTACAAAAGACATAATTATTCTAAATTGTCTCCATTTGCATTTTCAGAGGTACAGCTACAGATGCAAGCTGTTGGTATTTGTGGTTCTGATGTCCATTACTGGGTAGAGGGCGCCATTGGTGACTTTATTGTCAAGAAGCCAATGATCTTGGGACATGAGGCCAGTGGTATAGTGTCTGCAGTTGGAGAGGGTGTCACACAACTTAAAATTGGTAGGTATAGTATAAATAACATTTTTTAAAGACATACCATGTTGTTCCTAATAAACGCCCCTGCTCTAATAAATGCCCCCCTACGATTTTTGGATAAAACAATTAAAGAAAATGAGTTAACCTTACCTAAATCACATGATTTATTGGCCAGGACTGTCATAATCCATATCATAATCACTGTTGTGCACAGTTGTAATAGTTTAATTAGTATGGAACTTTGACCTCGGGAGGTGCTAAAACAGCGCCCCCCTGCTTGTTCGTTTTTTATTATTGGTAATCAGCGAAAATAAACGTAAGGTGATTTTTGCGGGATTTTTGACTTTCTATTTTTGACTGTAATAAACGCCCTCCCTTTTGAAAAATGCACTGCCCCCGGGGTGTTTATTAGGAACAATATGGTAGATTCATAAAATATTATTAGTATTCTTTAAAGAAGAGATAGTAAAATGGAGAGATTCACTTATAGGCAATAAAATGAATAGTTTAGAAGAAAAAACTGAAAATATGAAATGTATTCCTTGATTCCCAGAGAACATGTTCACCTTGGATTTTCATTTGATAGTCCTTCCTTGCCTTTAGGAATGGTTTACCTCTAAATGGTAAATGGTACATTGTTACAAAAATGTGATTAAAAAAACAGGGATCCCTGATTTTTATTACTGACAAGAGCCATTGGAAATCATTTACCAGGTGACCTCTATAAGAGTTCTTTGTTTTATTTGATAAATACTTTTTTCTGACAATTAAAATCAGACCAATAGGTTGTTGTACATATTGCCACATGGCAAATTCCGATTTCACTGCAATTCCATAAACTACTTAGTAACAAAAAATGCATTTGTAGGACTGTGAAGAGTAGTTGACGAAAGGTCAAATTTTGTGGCCCAGTGTGAGATGTAGCAAAGGCCTTGTAAAAGATGTGTGGGCTGTAATGGTTGCCAAGACTACCTACTGAAGGATGTGCGCAGTTTTCTGAGTGAACCTCTTCATTTTCTTGGGCTTATCATGTTTTACCTTTAATTGCCTTTCTCTTTATTGCATACAGGTGACCGTGTAGCCATTGAGCCTGGAGTGCCATGTCGCATGTGTAAATATTGCAAAGGAGGGCGGTATAACCTGTGTCTTGACATGGCGTTTTGTGCTACCCCTCCATACGATGGCAATCTGAGGCGCTACTTCTGCCATGCTGCAGACTTTTGCTACAAGTATGTAAAAAAAGCTTGTCAGAACACTACAAATCATCAAAATTGTGTGTTGTTTTGTGCACTCAAGTAAGACTTGCCTAAAAAAAAAATTGAGATTTTTATGTCATCTGAATCGTTAGCCTTAGTAATCCATATGCACCTAATCTTACCTGCAAATTAGGTTGTATCTGTAAGAAATTTGCAATTTTGTATTTTCTGTCCGTAAATGGACAGAAATTACAGCACAGTGGCCCGGCCTCTGGGACCATGGGGAACAAGCAATTGCTCATCACACAAAACCGCAAGATCGGGATCAGCTCAAATTTTGTGAATAAACTTTTCTCAAGGATATCTAGTGAACAATGAATAAAACAGAATGCGCTGAAATCAAGAAATGCACCTTGAAGAGGTTTGACCTTAGGCATCGTAATGGCCAAGGGTATTTTGGTTGGTCTGTATGTCTGAAATTTCTTTTTCTGCGATATCTCAAGAACCAAAGGTGTTAGGATAATGAAACTCGTTTGAAAGATGACCCTCTTAGAATTCTAAATCGTGTTTGCAGGAGAATGACCTTTGACCTAATTTCAAGGTCATAAGGTCAAAACAGCATGTAGGCCAATAATTGTGAGCAAAAAGCACATAAAAAACTAGCATCCATTTTTACAGTTTTCCCCCAAACCCACTTGTTCTCAAAAGTGACTGCTTTTCTGGCCAAAATGCAGAAGAGTTAAAGGAAATTACCATGCTAAACTTTGTGGGTTGATGGGAGCATCCCTGTTACCAACAAATAAAGCAGGTGTGTGATGGAATATCAGAATTTGGGTGGATTGTACAGTGTGTCCCACAAGACATTACAGTATTCTTAAGTTTGAAAAAGTTGTAAACTGCGGTGCTATTCAGCATAGCAACACAAATGTTCAGCAGAACCATTCATTCTCTGGGGTTCATACTAGAGTCACTCAGTGCCACATGCATTAACTGACAATCAATTT
Source organism: Ophioderma brevispina (assembly GCA_023653785.1). Taxonomy (NCBI): domain Eukaryota; kingdom Metazoa; phylum Echinodermata; class Ophiuroidea; order Amphilepidida; family Ophiodermatidae; genus Ophioderma; species Ophioderma brevispina. Next base: position 15,731 of record JAMKCH010042757.1, read on the forward strand.
CCCTGCATACAAATTCATTTGACTGTCATTGTTCACCTTGGAATGACACTATTATGTTAGCTGAAATGGGGATTTAAAATGTGATGTGGTACAGATTTAATCTTATTGAGGTTAATCTTAGATGCAGTTGTTACTTTGAGTATGGTAAATGCATGTCGATTAAAGGGATATGAACCTATTAGATATATACTCAAAGTTATTCATGTTGTATTGACAATTTTCATGGGACAAATTGTAACTATGATCAGGATTCACACTAGGTTTTGAAAATAGTGCGTCTACTTGGACGCAAATGTGTTTCCCTGAGGTTGCAAAAGTGCGTCCACTTCAAATTATATGCATTTTAGATTACCTGTTTTACACTACTGTAAACAATCCATAAACATCGAATTCCAAAACCTAGACTGGGCATATTGAGAATTACCCTAATTACCCTTAAACTCCAAAAGAACTCTGAAGTATCTTGATTACCCTTTGGGACAGATGAGGGAGGTGAACTAAAAAAAGATGTAAATACAGTCACATTTAAGGCTAAATTCATTTTCACAGATTTGCTACATGTATAATAGTAACAGAATAATTATTTGTTTGAGTGAAAATGATACAATAGTATGAGCATGTGCCAGAGCAAACTCTGTGATTTTATTGTGTAGTTATAAGTGGTTATTTTTTGTGTCCACATAGACACAAAATTTTATTCTATCTAGACCAAAGTGCGTCCACCTCTCAAAAAGTACATCTATGATGCAAAAATGCACACTAATGTGAACCCTGACCATGATGTCACACTGGCTGTGAGGTTATTGGTAACATAGATACACTGTTTTATTTTATCTTCTAATTCGCTAATTAATTTTTGTAGTGTATGGCTGTTTATTTCAATATGATTTTTCACATGTATGTAAACCAAACTTAGGCTGGTAATCCCCTTTAAATATTGGCTATTTGCCTTGAACAGCAGCACAATTGTTTTCATTTCCCTTTGTTTTCAGGATATTAGATTTGACCCACTGAAAATCTTACATTGATGTTCCATGGATTTTTCTTTCTTCCTATGACCTAGGCTTCCAGACAATGTTTCTTTAGAAGAGGGCGCTTTACTAGAGCCTTTGTCAGTTGGAGTTCATGCTTGTCGTAGGGCTGGAGTACAACTAGGATCCCGTGTGCTTGTTTGTGGGTCAGGTAATACAAATCAGCTATGGTTGAAGATTATTGAAGGAAAGGGGGATATGGGCATTGGGTAGGAAATTACATGCTGTTGTATACATTTTTCCATCCCTATTTTGAGATGTCATATTATCAGAGTCAGCTGGTCATACCATGGGTGTGTGCATAGACCTTTTCACAAAGACCTGTGTGTGTGTGTGTACTTACTAGAGTGACATTGTGGGTTATACATACACAGCAAGATTCCTACTCACGGTGTAACCCAGAGCTTAGGCTACTACTTCATGTTTACGCTAGCTCTACTCCGAGGGTACCCCCTTGACGCACTATGGATGCAGTACCTAAAACTAAGTACTTGCGAAGTACACATCTCACTGGATGGATAGAAGCTATGTTTACTTAGCAGTACCGATCCATTGGTGTACTCTGCAGTTGCCTGCTAGGTGACTGACTGGTACCGATGTGAGCCACCAGTAGTGGAGTACCACTGCAGCTACTCCACGGGAGTACCTTCACAGGTACTCCCCTAACGGCTACCTAGTAGGCAGCACTTTGGACCATAGAGGGCGCCAAACATTGCATTGTTATTTACGACTTTCTGATCATTTTCAAGCTTAGCAACATCTATATTTGAGTTAAGCATCACCAAAAACCCTTATATATGACATTTTGTGTCAAAACGTATAAAATATGTGACCAAAATGTTAAATAATGGATAAAATTACTAAAATAATCACACAAAGTTCAAAGCTCATTTGCATGGGAGTACCCACGCAGGTACTCCCGCATGGGGTGACTAGTGGTTAAGCTACTGCGTGTGTACCTAGGTGGATGGTTACCCCCACTTTTGCGGCCGGCGATATGGTACCCATGCGGGTGGGTACTCCGTGGCTACTTAACAGGTACTTCAAGGTACTCCCATGAAGAAATTGGTTGTGTAGAAATGATACGTTGTGGGGTTGTTCTGATTTGACGTTGTGGGGTTATTTATCTTGACGTTGTGGGGTTATTCATCAGAGTTACAATGTTACTTTATGTCCTATATAATGGAATAAATGTAATCTAGTATTGAGGTTTATTCCATAAAAGAGTAGAAAAGAGAATTTTTCTAGTTTAGTAACTTTACAGGTGTGCGGCACAATTGAGAGGGCTAAGAAAAATGAGTAGTAAAAAATGAAAAAACTGAAAAAATTCTTTATAAATGTCTAAAAAGTGTCTTTTTAAGAGAAAAAAATTGTTACTCTATAGTAACAAAATTTGTTACTATAAAGTAACGAAAGAGTGTTTTTTAAAGAAAAAAGTGACTTTTTAAGAGATTTCTTAGTAGAAACCCCACAATGTAGCTTTTGTAAGTCTGTGTGTGTGCATGTATGTTTGTGTGATACTGTTTGTCTGTGACCATGTGTGTGTGGAAGGGGGACTGTCTGTGTACATGTATTTCATTGAGAAAATTTGAATAATATATTCCATTGACATTTGACAAATAGAATATACTTATTTTTAGCTTTGATCATCATGCAATCCAAAGGCTTTCACCTGTGTGATATGAGGCAGTTTGTGCACACTGCATATCTGACATTGTTTGTAGGTTAATATGTACATGTTGTACGATATTTTACAACATATATGTGTGTATGTGTGTGTGTCTGGAAATGTTGCATATCTCTGTTAAAGAGTTGCTTAAGTTATGAGTACATTTTGTATCATTGGTTGTGTGTCTATAGCCTTGTATCACATGTGAGAACCATTACTTTTGCATGGAAGAACTCAGCCTGTGACTCAGCCTTGCTCATCTTAGAATAATCATATGTCTGTGTGATGCAATGGATGCAGGACCAAGTCTAAAAGCATTTTTGATATTCCATAAATAATACAAAATTTGCTCATGTTTGGCTTATTCCTTCCTTTACAACATTAATTGTAACTAATCAATTGAATACTTGTTCCTTGTAGGACCAATTGGTTTAGTGACACTACTGACTGCCAAGGCTATGGGAGCAGCGCAGGTAGCAATCACAGGTAATGTAAACAACAACAACAACACAGACAGCAACAATTATCCCCCTTGTGGGGAATCTTGCCGCCCCTTCTACCCCTGAAAAATAGTGATTTTCCGTACACAGCACCAATGTACAGTGGAAAACAAACAGGCCTTTACTATGAGAACAAATTGTAATATGGCTTGCCCTTGAAACTATATGTGCCCCTAAGACCTCTAAAAAATAATGACTTTCGCTACACATGCCAATTTACAGTGAAAACAACAGGCCCATACTATACTAATAACAAATTGTAATATGTGCCTTGCCCCCCTGAAAATATGTGCCCCTTCCCCCCTGAAAAATAGTGATTTTTTGTATACACCATGCCAATTTACAGTGAAAACAAAGGCTTATAGTATACGAACAAATTGTAATACAGTTATCGAACACCCCCCCCGAAAAATAGTGATTTTCTGTAGACATGCCCAATTTTACAGTGAAGACCACAGGCCTATACAACATTATTTACTACACTATTAATTGTAATATGTGCTTGCCTCCCTGAAAATATGTACCACCCTTCCCCCCGAAAAATAGTGATTTTCTGTACACATGCCAATTTACAGTGAAAACAACAGGCCTATACCAGGCGCGGATCCAGGGAGGGGGCGGAGGGGGCGCGCGCGCATCCCGGTAATTCTGCAAATTCTTGCAAAATCAGCCCATTTTGAGCTATTTTGGACCAGTTACAGCCTTTCAGCCCCTCGGTAATTTTGACATTTTTCAAATCCTGGATCCGCCATTGTATACTATACTAACAAATTATAATATGTGCTTTCCCCCGTGAAGATATATGTGCCCCCCCATCACATCATCTTCACTTCATCATCTGTGGCGTAACCAGAGGGGGCAGGGGAGGAGCCTTTCCCCTTATGGGGAATCTTCCCCCAACGCCCCCTCCCGAAAAATTAGTGAATTTCTGCACATGTGCCAATTTACAATGAAAAACAACAGGCCTATTACTATACTAACCAAATTGTAATATGTGCTTGCCCCCTGTGAAGATATACGTGCCCACCCCCCTTCCCCCCTGAAAAAAGCTGGTTACGCCACTGGTATGGAGCATCAAGGTGACAATGTTGACAATTAACTGCCCACTAACTATAAAGGCCCAATCTGTCCATAGTCTGTGTCTCTTCCTCCGTGCAGTGACGTCAGCACAATATTTGTTGAACGCAAGAGTAATCACTCGTGGTGACTTGAAGCAGCGCTTTTACGTGTGCAAACAAAGACGGCATTTCATGATGCGGGCGTAAATGTTATGAAATCACTGCACAGAGGAAGAGACATAGGCTATAGCTTGGCTCAAAATTGTTCATCCAACTCTCATGTATAGTTTAAACTACATTTAAGGGTCAAACCCTTATTATTTGGGTTGTTGGGTCTTTGACACTGTAACCAGTGGTGTAGGCAGCTTTGTGGTTCTGAGGGGGCAAAAGCCTGGTCAGAGGAAAGTTGTTATTGGAGGGTAAATGGGTCCAAAAACAGCTGATTTTGCATGATTTTCTATAAATATTTCCAGATTTTACCTAATTTTTTTAAGGGGACAACACCCTGCCCCCCCCATGACATCCCTATTGGCTATGTCACTTGCTGTAACCTACTACTCTCTACACAATTTTGGTGTTTGTTGTGAAATTAGATACGAGCAAAACTATTGAAAATAAGAGACAACTAAATGCAGGTGGGCATCATTTCTATAGAAGCCTTGAGTTAAAGGTACTATCAGTAATTTGCTAAATCAGAAAATCGATAATATCATCAAAAATCAGATTTTTTGCCTTTTGTAACAAGTATAGGTATCCTAACATACCCTGCAAGTGGTAGGGCCAAATGCAACCTAATAACGACAAAATCAAATATTTTAGTCTTTACTGTCCGTACGGACACTTACTACAACACGTAATTGAATGGAGATTCATATCCTTGAACACTGCTGCCTTGATAGTTAATTAAAGGTGCCCAATTTCATCATATAAATTTATGCATTTCAAAGGAAATGTAATTACAAACATGTCTCATTTTAAATTAAAAATTTCTTGTGAATCTGAAATAACAATTTCAATGTTAGGTCAGGTTTCTTTTTAGGGCCTTCTACTGGTATCCTGGTAACCAGTACTACCTGTCCCAGGGCCGAGTTGTCGGCAGCTAAACCGACACCCCCATCAATTTTCTAAGGAAATCTGATGAGGAGGGTAGCTGGTTACCCTGGTAGAATGAAAAAGAAGATCTACCTACAAGGGCGTCAGCTCTGGAGAGCTTGGCGGCCATCCAGTACATGCTGCCTTGTATGGTGGGCATAGTTGCCCAAAGGCTAGGCCCACCGCCGAAAACTGTGGATTGGCGTCAGGAAGGGCATCTGGTCAATTATCTTTTGCTCCAATAAATTCCCACACAGCAGTATTGCTGAGTGCGAAGTGTATCCGGCCACCCCCGTTGACGGGGACAAAACGGATTTAAAACTTTGGTTTAACAACCAAAAAATGTGTGCGGGAACTGCTTGTATTACAAGAACTCATAATTACTGTTCAAAGAATTTCTGATAACCATAACAACCACTATTTAAGCTTTCAGTTTCAGTTTATTTTCCATTTACACATAAATGAAGACATAAATTAAGACCTTGGAGGGCTACCAAAAATGTGATGTGATCTGGGAAAACCCGCCACATGTCGCACAGGACAGTTTTGAAAAAATAAAGAAAATAGCTTAAAATCTGTTATATTGTACTTGATTTTTTGTCAGATTGTATAAGGCGTGAGTTTTGATGTGTGTATCAAAGAAGAAAGAAGTAAACAGTTATGGAAACTTAATATTTCAAACTCTGCAGTGATAGTAAAAACTCAAAATATAATTTCCCACCATGTGGCGGGTTTTCCCAGATCGCATCACAAATGAGCCTAGCTCGAACAATTTTGGCCAGCCAAAATAACATTAATAATGTATGTAAGTTACCAAGCTAATTATGCATACATGTAAGTACATGCACATACATATGCATACATATGTTTGTTTATAAATAAACATATAGATATGCACATGCACATATTCCCACATTTACATACATTAACATACTGATCTACACTATCAAGATGTGTAGTATTATAAATAATAAGTGAATTTGATGCATCATAATGGTATAGAAGTCAGCCAAATTTTGAAGATGAGATAAGAAAAGGTTTCTAATAATACCCAAAACCCAGGTTTGATGAGGCGAGTGTTGGGGTTGAGGTAGGTGATTGGGTAGTGCCCCTTTAACTTCATAAATACACCTGCTTTTGTTGTATAGATATTGCCCAGAATCGTCTTGATGTGGCTAAGAAACTGGGAGCTGATTTTCCAATTCTTGTGGACAGTCGTGACCCTCAAGTTATGGCCAAGAAAATTGAAGAGGCATTTGGGGACCAACCAGATATTACAGTGGAATGCAGTGGAGCTGAATCTAGCGTTCAAACAGGAATATTTGTAAGTAAACGCAAGGATGGCTTCAAAATGCAACTGCTATTAAAGGAGTATTTCATGACCCATAACCTCATTCACAGATTTATCTCAAATAAGAGCACCAATGGTGTTGTAGGTACATGAATTCAAAAGGGTGCCTCCCCAGCGGGCCATTGAGTCGTTTAGAGCGACGTCGAAACGACGTTGGCACGTCGAAAACAGGTTGACGTTTTTTTATAAATTGACGTCGAAAATGCAAATTGAATCGACGTTTTAAGAACGACGTCAAATCGATTTGCATTTTCGACATAAATAGTGTGTAAATTTCTTAAACTCTCGACGTCTTTTCGACGTTCCAGCGTCGATTGCCCAGTGGGTCAGAAAGAAAGTTTACATGAAGAATATATTGTTGGGTGTCCAAATTGTTGTTAATTGCAAAACACTTGAGAAATTTAATCGCATGTGATAAAACAGTTAAGACAAATTAAGCAGGGAAATTTCATGGTTTCTACATGAACATATAGCCAGGAGCGGACTGACATCACATAGTGGTGAAAACAAAGGGGAAGCCCAGGGAATCCCTGAATCGCGGTGAAAACAAACTGCGGAAATTGCGTCTTTAGGCTCACTGTACATTGTATGACATTGTGCATGCAGCGCGCATCGAATCACGCATGTTGTTGCCATGCAGATTTTGTTGAGCTCCCGGGGGGATGTCTGCTCCTGGCTATAGGATGTGTGCTATAAGAACCCCAATTACCACAAAATACCACAATGAAGCAGAGTGTGGTATTTTGTGGTATTTGAGAGTGTAAGGGTTAGAATTGCCAGAGCCCTTTTAAAGGCTGACTCAGAGATTTCCCGATGAGGGCGTGCTCAATTTTCAAACAAATCACAATTTTTGCATATACATAATGCATGTCCATACAATAATCACTGTGTGAAATAACTAAGCTCAAATCGAAGTCCTTCATATAGAAAATCACAACTTTGTTATAAAATTCCGGATCCAGAATTTTTGTTATACACGGTATCCTAGTATGGCAATGTTATACTGCCCATAAATGTTTACTGCATGAAAACGAAAAATCCGATTCATCTCTAACTTTTGAATTAAGCATTTTAGGTGACTATCTTTTGTTCTAGATTACTATTTTTAATTACTACACACAAAAAATATATTTCAAAATCTCTGAGTCAGCCTTTTAAGTACTGAGCTAATGCTCCATTGATGCTCTTGTTTATAAAAGGCTTACATTTTGAATTACAGGCTACAGCATCAGGAGGCTGCATGGTATTAGTTGGATTGGGCCCACCCAAAGTAACCATTCCTATTGTCAATGCAGCTGTTAGGGAAGTGGATATCCGTGGCATCTTTCGTTACGCTAACTGGTGAGAACATTACCTGTAATTGAGTTAGAGATATCTAAGTGGGCACATGTGGTCCAGTGGATAAAGCACCCGACCCGCACGCCAAAGGTTGTGAGTTCGAGCCCTGCTGTGGCCAATGTGTTTCGCCCTTGAGTAAGGCGCTTTACCTCAATTACTCCTCTCTACCCAGGTGTATAAATGAGTACTGGCATTATTCAATGTAGGGAAGGTAACAGACTTGCTATAGAGGAGGTGTAGCGAGCCCCCTACAGCAACATTATATGGTGGAGTCTGGCCCAATCGCTTCGTAAGAGTGATGGGCACTCCGTTCCTGTGTATACAGGTCCGTCCCCTTTACCTTACTTTTCTTTTTTTTTAAATCTAAGTGGGATGGGGAGGTCATGGGATGTGAGAGCAAAAGGATGTTATGCTGAAGTGAGGAAAGAAAGCAAAAGATTTAGGAAGACAATAAATGTAACTAGCTTGGACTGTGATAAGTTTTAACTATAGCCACATCAAACTACAGTAGGAATGACCACATGCCAGCAAGCGAGGGCAGGCTTCAAAATCTAAACTCATAAAAGTTGTGACCGTACACAGGCTTAACTGCGTAATCCTATGGGAAAATCACAAAATTTGAGTTTTGGACTACAGAATCCTAATGACAATGGGAAAAAAGAACATGTCTATTCTTTGATACTTCATTTGTAGCGAGGCGGCATAACTAAAATATACGTAACAATCGTGCATTTAGTGATAAAAGCAAGGCATTTTGTATATAAGTAGAGTAATATATACTTAAAATATTGAGATCATGAGCCACTTCAATATTTACCCCTGAAGGGTTTGGCAGCCATTTTTCAAAATGGCCGCCAAAAGTTGATTTTCATTGTTTATCACATGCATACGCTTTTAAAATGCTGGTACCATGATGGCTAAGATGTCGTTTTAATGGTCTGAAAATAATAAGAGGACATTTTAAAGTGACAACAAGGTTGTGGAGATAAAGGGATAAGTTTAAATCAAACATTAATCTTACAAAATGGCCGCCAAAAGCATTCTATTGGTTATTTAAAGATATTACATATTTTTGTGTATACTATTACTAAGTAACCTTCACATATATATATTACTCAATATAAATAAAACGTACTGCATGTTTTACCCTGTAACAGCTATTTTTAAATTGGCAAACATATACTGATTGCCATGCGTTTTGAACTCAACAACACCTAAAAAGGGTGGAGGCGTCACACTTTTCACGACAAAACTTTGGTTTTCTTGTCATATCTTTGTAAGTACAAAATATATTAGAGTGATTTTTATCTCATTTCAAACCTGAAAGATTGATTAATATCTGTGTGAAGTTTGGTCAGGCTATTTTGATTACCAAAAGAATTATGACAAATCCACTCAGCCAAAGAGAGGGTGGAGGCGGCACAGCGGCTCGCGCTGTACAAACTCTATGGGAAGTTTTGCATCTCCATTTACAAAAATGTTCACAACTTTGTCAAAAATGGGCGGATTTTAATTATTTTGGTATCAAGAGTATCTAAGACACGTACTGAGTAAAATCACATTATATCAATGCCCCTAGAAAGATGATTGAACTTTAACAGTGAGACTAAAACATTTTCCATGTAACTGTTTACAAAATAATACAAAAAACAGCAAAATGTTCTCCAAATCTTCTGAGCAATGTAACCTGGGAAGTATTTATCTTACTAGCTAGCTATAGTCAAGGTATATTTTCTGGAAGGAAGTTTCAAGAGAAATTCAAATGTGCAGATAGTTTTTCTTTTTGAGGTATGGTTAAAATGTTTTGGCTGAAATTATTTAAACTTTTGTTGACAAATTTAGGATCACCCTATACTGAAAAGGTTACCAAACAATTGTGAATTACATTTATACATCAGTTGATAGCTTACACTGTTCCTAGTCCAAATAAAATGATCTGTAATTGAAATTCAATTGACACATTTAATTAAGAAGATTTGTGAATTTAATATGAAATTTTGTTTCACCTTGTTTATTCTCAAGGTCACCCTGTACATTAAAATGCTATATATGTAGTGAGCTTTCTTATGGCCTCAGCTTTTAAAATTTAAACTTTTGCTATAATAAGATGATTACTTTTTGAGTTGACACAAATAGGGAAATTGAAGTAGTTTTTGACCAAATTTAATGTGTGATGCAAAGTCGGCGGGTTTAAATCGTATGACCTATTCTTAAATAAAGCCTATACAAACATCATTTGCCGAAAATATCAAACGAATTCTTCTTTCTTCTTTGTGTATCCACAAGTCATTGGTGATGGCTTGTTTAACGAATGAAAATGGATAACTCATTAAGCCTGTTTTTATTGATTACAAAATGTTTCACTTTAACATGAATTTGGAACTGCAGACCATCCATAGTTCTTAATTCATATGTCTTGCCTCGGAGAGGTGTCTTGGTCAATAGACTCCTATCTGCTTTTCGGATAGAATGCATTACATTCAAAAGGTGATATACACAACTAGTATTGAAATTATCATGTGATTACCACGGCAAGACTGATTGTGACTTGTTTTGTTTCATAATCCATAGACAAAATGTGTGAAAGCACTCACACAGTGGTAATGATCTAGTACTCCATGGATGTGATTTTGAATGCAGTGTAACATTTGAATCCAGGACAAAACCTGGCCAGTAATCGCCTTCGATCAGCCCACTATGCACTAGCAAAGCAAATCCAGTGGAAATGGCCAGAAAATATGGAGAAAACAAATTTGTCATCATGTTTGGAGGTCTCCATATTGAGATGGCTTTTAAAATTATTGGAGATTGGTTAAAGGGTAATGGCTGCATGGGTACAAGCAATGCGAGACCTTGTGCAAGGCCCGCAGAGTCTACGGGGATTGGCACTCTGGCCTCTGTTAGATACCTTTGAGCTGATTAACATAAAAGGATGTTTCCTGTTGTAACATATCCATACTAACAATTTGGAAACAAATTTGAAACAAATGTCAGAAAGGTTAAAGCCGATTAGTGAATTTGAGCCATCGCAATAACCCGAAACTCTTTAAAAGGTACTAACAAACGCATAGCTACTACCAGCAAAGAGAAGCAGCAGATGACTTCACTTAAATCAGAGATGACAATCTTCTCTCGACTCTACATTGGTTGTCAGAATCGACATGGAAACCTTGAAGAATTCCACGAGGCACAATCAGACTCCTGGAACAACTACTCTAGTTCTTGATGGATCAGTCATCGTCTAGATGCTAACGTCTGTGGCTGCTAAGACATTTATTCCGTACATTTCGCCTCATGTGTGGATCTGGTATGGGATAGGTATATATACGGTATATGATCTGGTATGGGATGGGTATATATATTATCTGGTATGGGACAGGTATATATATATATGATCCCTTAAACCCTAAATGACATTTTTTGCCAATTTTCAAAAATCACGACGCAGATCCCTGCCTTGTGTTTACGGGGAAAGTGCTCCTAGATCAAACAACACAAATACCGCTACCTCCTTTTTTGCGGTGATCGTCAGGTTGCTAGTCATTTTGCTCTAGGGACGCAAGGGACATATACAATTCACTGAAAGAAACAGCTAGAGCAAAATATGGGAAAGGTGTACGCAGACGTGTAGTTGCAGAAACTGCCATATCAAGGAATTGGCAAGACTTCCTACGTGTAGAGAGCAACAAGACCAGAGCTCTACCAGTTCCCTGTCACCGCTCTTCTAATGCATATGTCGTTTCACGCGTTTGATCAACAAGATAAACAGATTACTTGTTATCACTGATGGGAATGTGTTCTGAGCAAATGCCTATTGGAGGATACTGTCTTCCCATGCTCTCACGGAGGAGGCGATACTTGTCCAGAGTGTAGACCCTGATGTTGTGTCTTAGCTAGTATAGATCCAGAACTGAACGGTGACTAGCATTTGGAACTGGGAAGATTTTTCGATACGTAGAGCTCATACAAGCATGCGCAGTGGGAAGCGGAAGGTATTAACGTTTAACGACACATCAACACAAAATAGTTTATGTAGTTTACACAGATTATACTACAACGATAAAAAAAGTCATTTCACAGACACATTAGTACATTAATTTGACATTAAAGGGATTGCAGCGATAACTGAGGAATCGAAAAAAATGTGGAAATGCATTGTTTTAAACTTATAAATCAGGGATAAGTGTGTACATTCCCTATAACTGCCGTAATGTAGAAACACCAACCACCAAATAGTGAAAAAATGGAGTATTGAGGAAATTTGTCAACGTCTCCCACCAATAGACATACAGCGACGCATCTCAAATCTACACCCTTAACAGCTGATTGTGGTTTACACCAGTACAGAATAAACAAAGATCAATAATGTTTGAGTTTGAGTTCAAAACTGTATTGATCATGGTTCACAATATCACGCTGAAAATCTGTGATATTCACCGGGACGGCTCTTCCGATCTCCAACATAGGAATTTGATAGCACGTATAGAAATTACGAATTCGGGATAAAAAGGTACGCCTTGTCTTTATTAAACGGATGTCAAGTCAACCACTTGCAGGTTATGTTTGCATATCCTGCCAGTAACAAAAACATAAAAAGTATGAATTTTGAGATTTTTCGAGGTTTCGGATTAGAAAATTTCGCTGCTAATCCCTTTAACAATATTTACATCCTAAATTGATTATATTTACCATTCAAAATGTTTGTTAAGAGCGACTTCCTTTAGGAAACCAAAAACCCTTGCTGGTTGCACATTTGCAAAAAGAGCGTGTCCTGGTTGGGCTCATTATAATATCTTTGTCGCCAGTGCGCATAATCAGCGCACTCAATTAGGTGTGCTTCACAGTGACAATGTTGTACAAGGAAATTACATTCGGGCATTTGTGCGCCCCTAAGGAGGTAATGCATGGTCCTGTAGGTATGACCAATGCGAGCACAGGTTCATGAACATGTCATCCTCAGTTTCTCAGAATTGTAGTTGAGTGTGCAACATTTGGTTGAATACAGTGTAGCTTGTTTTCAGGGAATGTATCCACACTGTCTGCCATTTTTTGTTTTGTATGTACTTTGTGACAATTGGTTTTTTGAGATCAGTGTATGGAATTTTAACATTTGTTACATTCATGTTCAAAGCACTTTTTGCCAGTGCCTCCTGCTTTGGTCGTTGCCTTTGATGACCTACATGGCTTGGTATCCCCAGGCCAGGCAAATTGTCCTTGCTGAACTATCCTGGAGTACATTTCAAGCAATTCTAGCACACCAAGGATGGTCTACTTTGTTTGCTATTTAACGCAGTTCGACTAGCAATGAATCTGTAACGATGATGAGTCCTCATGAGGGGTTTGCAAGACAATGTCAAAGGACATTTTTAGAAGTCATTAAACTCTGCAGTATATATTGATGCATTATTTCGGTAAGCCTAATTTGTACTGTTTTTCTACCCCACAACAGGGTAGCAGCTGCACCAACGTTGTTTTGATCCTTGGAGACCATCTGTATAGGATGGGATGTGTTGTGGGTATTATTCCTGAGCTCCCAGAATCTGTCTGATAGATAGAGGGTCTGTAGAGCCTTTCTTCAAGGATCTCAGGGACAAATTTAATTTTCTGTTTTCTTTCCTTTAATTTCAATGTGGTGTTTCGAGGTAATTTTGGTAATGCATTACTTCATTTGGGTTATCACATACTTGGTTGAAATCTCTTTGATTCCGAAAAGCAAATGATTTTTATGCATTAGGTTTACTAGTATAGAAATGTTGGAATCGTGATCTAAATGCTGTTGTCATAAGCTGATTATCAGATTTGCTTTTTAGTTTCAGTGCATATTGAAGGGATAGTTTTCCATCTGAGCTGGAGTGGCGGTTCATTAGCTTCAACAAAAGCTTTGCATCGGGATTTACGGAAAGCACCCAGAACAAAGTCTAAGTGCTTGGTTTGTATTGGAATTCGTTTTTCTTAAGTATGACTGGCGTGCAGAACTGTAAATGATGCACCCATAGTCCAGTTGGAATCTGACCCGGGCAGGGCCCCGATATAGGCGAAGCATGAACCGTTCGATCTCACCCCATCCATTTTTGAACAACTTTAAGGAGGTTCAGAAAGGCTTTGACCATTTTTTACGAAGATAGTTGATGTGAGCTTTAAATTTTTTTTAACTTGCTGTCAAAGATTATCCCTAAGAATTTGGTTTGTTGCACTACTGAATGGGTATACCCACAATTTTCAAATTTTAATTCAGGATCAGGTGTAAATAGTTGTTACAAAAGTGCCATGCACAACTGGTTTTATTTTCTAGCAAACCGGAGCCATTCTTATCAGCCCATTGCTGTATTTGATTGAAACAATCTTGCAAACGCTGTTCGATAGCCTACCAACTGTCAGAGTAGCAAAGTAATAGAGAAGTCTTCGACAAATAACGATTGCTCGATCCCTGTTTAAAACCCGGCTTTATAGTGAGCTGTTAATTTTCCAATGCTGAATAAAGTCCGACAAGATACTGCCCCTTGGGACACCCATTTCCTGATCATGAAGCTCACTAGTTTATAGCCAAAACGAACACGGAATTTGCGATGAGCCAAGGAGTTTTGAATGAAGATAGTCATGTTTGCCCCTTAGACCTGCATTATGAAGATCCTTCATGAAACCATATTTCCAAGTGGTGTCAAGGGCCTTTTCAAGGTCGAAGAAGACCGAGACAACATGGTTTCCTTTAACAAAGCCATACGAATAGCAGATCCAAACGAACAAGCTTATCTACTGTACTACTATTGAATAGGGCTTTGCAACATGCATTAATTTATTGCGTCTACCATCAAACCGCAAGTTTGTTTTCCACGTATGATGGGGGTGAATGTGCAAGTGCCAGGCTCTCAGATCAGTAGATAACACAATACACATACAGCGGAAAACCACCTTCTATAATAAATCAAAAGAAATTGACAGGTGAATAAAGTAGGCTATGTTTTATTCATAACTTTGGTCTATAGATTCCCGATGGTACACAATTATCCTGACTTGTATACAAGTGATATACTAAGTCGATTCGCGTTGATATCGTTCTCCCCATGGAGTTTGGACCTTTCATTAAGTTGGGAGGGGTCAACCTAGCTCTCCCGGGAAAATGAAAGATTCAAATGCACGTGTGCCACAACCGGATATCTTGGAAGACACTCCAGTCATTTAACCCTCACTCACCTGCCACTAAATACACTTCATCATGTATGGAAACGTACTAAGTGTATATCAGGTCTTAACATTGCTCACAATAACAGTATTAACCGAATCCCCTGCGCCTCTTGAAATTGTTCAGCCTCCTCTCCGCAAGAAAGGTACGGGGTCACATTCCGATGAATCGAGTATAGTTTTAGACAATATTGTAGGTGATAATGTTGATGAAAGTCAACTACATTCCGGCAAAAGGTCAATAGATTGCTTTGGTATCCTACCAGGACATGAGATTTTCCTTAATTTGTCGTTACAGAAACAATTCAATGATTCTGTAACATTACAAATGCGATTATCAGGTGATAGCCATAAGGGATATTTACTATTTTGGGGGATATTTCTTAATTTAGTTTTGAGAATTCATCACTTAAAACGAGCTTTGTGCGACTATAATGTATGATCTTTATGATTATCATCAATGTTGAATTACTATTGCAAGTCGTACTCAAGAATTAAGTAACACGCCTTAATATCACTGAAATACATTATACCATTATTAAATTATTAGATGATCAATGTACAGATATCTAGCATGTTTTTTGTCTAGTATAGAGAATAGTAAAAGGTTGGTGTTGAGAGAATAGTAAAATTTTTTTGGGGGGTGTTATATATTGTAAAATACTTCTAAAATGGTAATTTCGGCGGCCAATCTTGGAAAATGCCGACGGGGACACATATTGCAATGGCCTGTGATAGGCAATAAAATATTTTGGCGCCATCTTGAAAGGCCGAAGGGTCACCATGCACTGGCCCTTGTTTTGATTGACAACCATTGGTAAACATGCATTTACATATTTTTATTCCTAATATAGACATAAGTAATAGGCAGTTTTGAAAAATTAGCAAAATTCCTAAATGCCATTTGGCGGCCAGCTTGGAAAATGGCCTAGGGGAATGCAAATTACGATTGCTCATGATCTTGATCTGTTGGTACTACTTTTCTCACATCTGTGCCAAATTCCATGCTGTTATCACAAAATGCACGATAGGTTAGCTATGCCGCCTCGCTATTGCAAAATAAGCCTTATAAAGATACCTTGTAAGTAAACGCATTTCACAAAAATTTGAACTAATCTGGCAACATACATTTGTCCGTATCGGCCAATTTTACACGACAGAAGAGGGACCCCTCATTTTTGACGGGAAATAACTATCTTTAAATTGAAAACAATTTTAGTTAGAAATCCAACTCAAAATTTCCTGGTCCTCCGCTAAACAGGTGGAGATTTACACACGGACCACGATTATGTACAAAACTTGTAGAGTAATTGTGACTAGAACACAAGTAACTAAACAAGAGCACCAATGGTGCTGTAGATCAGCAGGTCTTAGTATGGGCCTTTAGCAATTGAGTTGTGGCACAAGAAGGAATTTACCCATTGAAAGGAATGCCCATTTAATTGGTTGACCCAAAACCCTGTGAACACCTCATATAGGCCTTGGGTCAGCGGTTCTTCTAACAAGTCTAGTGATTATAACAATGATTGTGGCACAAGAAGGAATTACAGATTTTTCAACGAATGCCCCTTTAATTGGCCACGTGACCTTTGACCCAATCTGGAAACACCCTGTATGGCACTGGGGTCAGCGGGTCCTCTGACCAAGTCTGGTGAATAGAAATGCTTTGGTGGCACAAGAAGGAATTTCTAATTTTCAAAGAATGCCCCTTTACTAGGACCACATGACCTTTAACCAAATATGAACACCCCATTGGGCCGTTGGTCAGTGGTTCTTCTGACCATAATTGGTGATAGCACAAATGGGATGTGATCAAGCAAAATGAGTCGAAGTCACAAGTATTGATTATGCGATATAGCCAAACAAGGAGAAAATGTATTTGTGTCCTATTGGTTTTTCCACCCTTCAACTGATTTATCTTTGGATTGTCAATTTTCATGGGGATTTCAGCAAAATGTAGCCTTTTACTGATGCATCAGCGCCATGAAAAGTAAAAATCAAATTTGACCGACTTCAGACTCATTTGCTTGATCGCCATTCACAAACGATTGTGGAAAAGGAGGAATTTATAGATTTTCAAGGAATGCCCCTTTAATTGGGCCATGTGACCTTTGACCAAATCTGTGAATACACCTACGGGCCTTGGGACAGGTGTCCTTCTTAGCCCATTTAGTGATTAAGCAATTGATTGTGGCACAGGCAGGAATTATAGATTTTCAAAGAATTTGCCCCTTTAATCAGCCCATGTGATTTTTGACCCCAATTCTGTGAAACACCCATATGGGACTCGAGTCAGTGATTCTTCTGCGCACATTGGTGCTTATAGCAATTGATTTGTGGCACAAGAAGGGCATTTATAGATTTTCAAGAAGCCCCTTTAATGGGTCCCATGGATCTTTGACCCAAATCTGTGACCACCCCAGATGGGCCTTGGTTCAGCGGTTCTCTAACCAAGTCTAGTGATTATAGCAATGATCTGTAGGCACCATAAGGAAGTTACAGATTTCAAATAATGCCCCTTTAATTGGCCCACGTGACTTTGACCCAATCTGTGAACACACCATATGGACCTTGGGTCAGCGGTTTTCTGACCAAGTCTAGATATTATAACAATGATTTGTGGCACAGAAGGAATTTATAGATTTTCAGGAATGCCCCTTAATTGGCCCACATGACCTTGACCAAATCTGTGAACACCCCATATGGACCTTGGGTCAGCGGTTCTTCTAACCAAGTCTAGTGATGATAAACAATTGATTTGTGGCACAAGAAGGATTATAGATTTTCAAAGAATGCCCCTTTAATCGGCCCACGTGACCTGTGAACCAAATCTGTGAACACCCAACACCACCCCCCCCCCCCCCCCCCCCCCCCCCACCCCCCCTAAAAAAATAACCCCCCCAACCCCCCCCCCCCCCCCCTTGGGCCTGGGTCAATGATTATTCTGACCGATGTTCGCTCCAATCGGCCCAAGCGTTTGGCAACAAGATGATTATGGCAAGTGTTAACAGACAGAAAGAAGCAAGACCAGACAGACAGACAGACAGCAGACAGACAGACAGACAGACAGAAAGACAGACAGAACAGACGATAGATAGATGATAGATAGAGAGATTGATTGATTCAACACATGCCATAAACAATAGCTCTGAATACGTCACTTCTGGAATACACCACAAACAGGGTGTTTTGTATGCTAACCTAAAGTGAGATTTGGAATTTACCTTTCAGGGTTTCTCTCTATCAGAGAGATACAAATACAATTGTACAAATCCAGAAATCAGAATTAATTTTAGATTCATGGAACTATAGGGAATTGCCTAGATCTTAAATAGATAGACATGAATGATGCAAAAATCTTAAAGAACCTTACTTAAGTGCTTGTTCCGATCGCCTCTGGGACACACATTATTTCACCCGGAAGTAGTAGAATTTGATTTATCGGTTCCGATATCGGCATTATCGCTTCTATTATCAAAACACCAGTTCATGTACCACGATACTTGATGTATAAGGGTACGCGGTGCCAGGCCTCATATTCAAGTGGAGGGAAACAAGAGATACACAAAATCAGAAAACCCACTTTAAGATCAATATGTATTTTAATTAGGTATGTAATAGTAATCAGTATATTATCATTTTGACATCTTTCACAGCACCCAACAGCTTCTTGCTATGATTGCATCAGCAAGTGATGCTAATGCCTTCTCACAATAATCATTTCCCACTGGAGAAGACCTTAGATGCTTTTGAGAATCCAGGACAATGGCAGATGGAGCCATCAAAGTCCCCAGACTTAACTGGCAGTGAATAGAAAAGGTTCACATAAAATAACACTATGGCAGATACAGGTTGATACAAATCATTACGAAAAGGGGGGGGGGGAAAATACAAAAAAGAAAAAACATAAAAACAATACAAATTTAACAAAAATCATGCAGTTGAAAAGGTGTCTAATTAATTGAGGCCTGCTCACAGGTGTAACACCACGTTTGGACCTCGTGTAAAAAAATTTTAATTTAGGGAAGAGTTGTTATGCATAACCAAAGACTGTGCATACCCTAAAAGTGCATTGTACAAGGTTTTTGATGTTGTGCAGGGTCTATTATAATCTCCATCTGTTGTTATGATCAACAATAATCTTTAAAAAAAAAACTATTTAAAAAATCAGTGATTTCCTGTGGTATGTTGTCATACTGTGAGAAAATGTTGTAATCAGTTGGGCCACAAACCAGTGTGTATATGTTTTAGAAAATTACTAAAATAATAATTTCTTGCAAATATGGACCAGAATCCAAAAGATGAGACACATTTACAATATTTATGGTCAGGGGGACAGAATTATTCCAACAATGGAGGGATATACAAAGGTTGTACAAGCACAGATGGCCCAGTATGATTTGTGATTTGGATTGACTGTTTAGAAGTTTGGGTGGGGCATATCTAAAAAAAAGTGATTATGTTCAAAAAATACTCAATTGAGTTTATTCAACTGGGACATAAAATTGACTACAGTAAACTTTGTTTTATGAAAGCTTTGACATGTTCACAGATTGGTCACAGCAGGCATCAGATGCACAATTGCTTGCCGAATTCTGTCCCAGCCAGGAGTTTCCGTAACCTGACCCATCTGACACACCTATGAATATGTAAATCCTTCACAGAATAAAGCACAGGTTTATTCTGTTAAGGTTTCCGAATAATAAGGTGTCAGAAAAAAGTGGGTCAGATGGGTCAGGTTTCGGAAATTCCTGTTATAGGCCAACAGTTTAGATGATAGAAATATCTTTGAGGCAAGTTGGAGGGATGAGGCTATGGATCACAAAATGGTCCTTTTAACTGATGTGAAAGCCATTTGTCAGTGGTTATTGTATTTGCTATATATCCAAGTCACTGAACAATTTAGCCAAGTATCTCCTCAAATCTGAGACAATTGGTTGCTGATTATGTTTATTCCACTTGACATGGATGTATTTAGTGATATTCAGTGATGGTTAATTTACCAATTTTAATTGAAGGGACAAGAGGACCAAAAGAAATATGCTGTACAAACATGACCAAAAACATGAGAAAGGCTGTTTTGGGGTGGTAAGCCAATCAAGGCTTTTTTTATGTAGTACATTTTGTGTTTTGGATTTTTAAAAAATCATGAAAACAGGAACATTTTCAAATCATGTTTAACTTGTTTAAAGGTAGTTGTAAAAATGTTTGTAATATGAATCCTAAAGGTCTAATATCTTGTTTTGGGTTACTTTTGGATAATGGATAAAAGAATTAGTGTGAAAAAATGGTCCTAAAGTATCATACTTTTGTGGCTCTCTTAGGGAAGTATATTCCCACAAAACAAGAATTGGCAAAATATTTTCTACCTCAAATGTAAAATGAATATACATTACTATTTTCATAAGTTGAAACAGTTTGTCATTTAAATGAATAGAATAGGTTAATCCTGTGGGTAAAGTGTAAATTTTGAAGAAATGTTAATAAGATTAAGAGGAATTTTGTAATTTTACTGATTTTCTTACTCTTTAAAACCAGTGTAATAGGGAAATACATGCACTATCAGTGATTTGGCAAATTAGAATATCAAAAAAATTATTTAAAAAAAAAAGATTTTTACCTCTATGTAACAATAAAAGCTATCCTAACATTTCCTACTACAACTTGCGATTGAATGGAGATTCATATCTTTGAACACTGCTGTTTTCTTTAGAAAAAAATAGCATATATGAATTCACCGTAGAAGTGCCACGTAATAGGATTCGTTGCCCCAGCAATCGGTCCAAACAAATCATAAGGCTTATAGCGCGAGGATTCAAACTTTTCATTGTGCGGCATGTGTCCTGTTCCCTGTTTACATTTAATCAAAAATGATCATCATACATTAGCACGTGGAAAATGCACCCACAACATTCTCCTTACTTCGAAATCCAGCACACAGAAAAAAATCAGTGTTTCGTAAAAAATTAAATTTTATTTCCCAATCCAATCTGTGCACATTGACTTTATAAACATAACAAAACATACTTAGTTATTACATAATAGGTGACCCAACCTAACTAATGATGCTGTCTGCTCGGAGATAGTAGAGTACAAGCAACTTCACACTTTATTGTGTTCCAATTTCACAGCTACTACAGAGTTAGGCAAATTAACCAGACTATTGGAAATCTCCGAGGTCTGGTTCTACAGCTCTTTTGTACAGATGTTTGCAATCTGTATCATATCAGTTACCTTGGCAAATAAATTACGGTCAAAAAAACAACTTTCCATCAATATATCTGATGTGATCAAACTGAGTTATTTGGTCACTAATAATCATTTTCAGATAATGCAAATTTTAATGTTCATCTTCATTTGTATTTCATTGTTCTAAGTGACACTAAAATGACCATCTCTTGAATTGTAAGTCCAATCAAGTTGGGGTATTCAGCAAAATAAAAAGGCACATAACTAAACTTAAACTTTGATTATGCTTGATCAAATCATTTTTTTTTCTTAATTTCAGCAAAAGAACCAAGTTTTTATTTTCAATCATTAATTACATCATTTTTATTACACTTTCTGAATGGCTGAAGCTTGCATGTACATAATTCAAAATAAAATTATATTCTAATTCTTTGATATTTACCTGCAAGAATCAATCTCATTTTGAAAATGATTTCTGACCTTGCATTACATTGCATTTTACCCATTCGGTGGGATGTACACAGGCAATATTTCAAACTGCAAAGTTCACTTACAAAATTTACTGCTTGTAGCACATTTTGTTAATTGTGTTGAAGTTAATCTGTGAAGCAGTATCACTGCAGATGCATGTCAAGGGATATACAAAGCTATTAGATACAAAAGTTATTCATGTTGTCAGGGGACAAACGGTGTACATGTCACATTGGCCAAGACGTCACACTGGCTGTGAGATTATTAATAACATGGATGTGCCAATCAGTTCCCTCTTAATTTTTTTCTGCCAATTAGCTATAAGTTCATTATAGTCGATTCGTGTTGATACGTTCGTCCCCCTGGAGTTTTGGACCTATTCAATTAAGTCGGAGAGGGGCCAACCTAGCTCTACCGGGAAAATGAAAGAAATGCACGTGCCACACCGGATTATCTTGGAGGACACTCCAGTCATTTACCTCACTCACCTGCCACTGAATACAATTTCATTCATGTATGGAAATGCACTATAGAGTATTTCAGGTCTTAACATTGCTCACAATAACATGATTAACAGAAGTCCCTGCGCCTCATTGAATTTTTCACCTCCACAAGAATGGTACGGGGTCACATATCAGATGAATCGAGTATAATAATTGTTTGAACTAAGCATGCGCGCTACAAGAGTGTTGTCAGGGGACAAACGGTGAACATGTCACATTGGCCAAGAGGTCATACTGGCTGTGAGATTATTAACAACATGGATGCGCCCATCCGTTCCCTTTCTCAATTTTGTTCTTCTAATTAGCTATAACTTCATTAGTAATTGTTTGAACTAAGCACGAGTGTGAATACACAATTAGATTGACATGATTGGATCAGGCCTGACAGCGGCAGTACACAAAGAGGTATGCTCAAATACACTAAGTTCAAACAATTATTAATATGCCTATAATAATGTCACTGTTGGAAATCATTACAATATAATATATCACATATGTAAATCAAAAACTTAGCGTGTTATTCTGCTTTAAACTCAAACAGTACAATGATAGACCTCAAATTTTAGAGAATTTTAAGAAGCATCACAATCTCAAAGAGGATTTTTGCATTAAGAAAATGCAAGAATACTTCTCTATCTCAAAAAAAGAAAAACAGAAACAAAACAATTTGGTGTTATTACCAAATCATCTTAACAGACTGATTCAACAGTGCCTTGTTAATAAATACCAACATCATTGGATGGAGGGGTCTTCTGTCCCATATCATGGCGAACAATATAAAAAAAAAATACTGTACAAGAAAAAAAGGTTAACTTTTGAGCATTTTGCCTTTACAAAATGTATTTTCATAAATTTGTTATACAACAAAACCTAGTATTGATTTTCAACATAATCCATAATAAATACAACCATTACAATACACATCTGAGAATATTACACTTAGATGAATCCTTATGTAAATGATTGATATAATGTAATATACACTATTTACAAAACACATTTGAAAAATGTTGGTGATCACTTTTTAACCACCAATACTTTCACACAGCTCATATACACATACATGTAGCAATAATTATAAAGCAATCACCCTACTCATTGAAATCATACTTGTACTATTAGTGTATGATTATCACTGTTGTTTTAACTGGGGAGAACCACTTGAAGCTTCAGGGGTACTTGTCAATGCTCTATTCGGCGATTATTCGATGATGAAGAGAGCGCTAGAATAAGACCATTGCCAGGTCAACTGCCTCCCGCTAAATTTGGTATGAGCCACTGATCACATTGATCATGACACAAATCCTATGGCATATCATAATTGTGAAAAGAAAAGGATAAAATATATCCTGACCCATTGACCTCAAAGATCTCACTGGAGAGCAGTAACAATTTTTTTCAGGCCAGTATCAATCAGATCAAATATGAGGTAAGAATTTTTTTATCAACAAATGGCCGATAAAAGGAATAAGGAAAAAGTTTGCTTGAGCAAATGACAAGGTCATAACAAACATTTCAGAAAAGAAACCGTGTTATTGCCAAGGACAAGAAATGTCAACACAAAGGGTGACAAGTAGATGATGATGTAATCAACAGTCAGATGTCATTGACAAATCAAATAAAAAATGAATTGTACCGCTATTGGCCATACCTCATACTAAAATGTGGCTAGGTAATCAGTTGGACTTGGGCAACTGATCTGTGATAATACCCCCATCCTTCGGAGGGGACGTTAAGCTACCCGTCCCATGTATAGAACCATAACTATACATGCATATCACAGTCAGTTTCAAAACGAGTAACATGATTACCCCTGGCTGTCCCAATTCCATCCTGGGAATGGACCCCAATGGAAATAAGCTTCCTGTAGTACTTACTTCGAGTGTATGTTGGACCTTCCAAATTTGGCAGAGGTGCGCAAGGTCAATGGGATATCCAGGACATCATCCATATAAATACAATTAAGTGCCCATTTTATTGTTGCACTAAATTGGATTGATTTCAGATCATGACAAGGCAAGTGGTTCAAAAGCACCCATTATGAATTACTTTTTGTGAGGGCTTTAGTATCCTCCCTTCACCCATACACAATGCTACTTCTATTGTGTATTAATTTAATTTCAAGACTCAGTTGTAACTTTTTACACAAGTACTTATATCTCTAAATTGACAAGAAAAAAAGTTTTTCCATTCTAAGATCAAACATATTTTTCCATTTTTTTATAGCAACAACAAATTTTAAATGTCCATTGCAATTAATTTGAACCCATTTTAGCTGGACAACAGTATGGTATGGGATCCAGCATCCCATTTTACTCTAGGCCACTGGTGCCTAGCACTTGGAAGATATTTTAATGCCTGAATTGAATAGATTTTGATGTATATTCAATTTCAGATTCCTTACAATAAAATCTGTTCAGTCCAAAGAGACTTTTTGATATCACAAAAATGTAGTGAGTTCGATACAAGTTATTGAAATACACAATCATTGAATGTTTTGACAACACTTCCTTCAGACCTTGTTCCAGGTCCATAAAAGTCCACTACCAACTCCCCACTTGAGCTTAAACCACTTTGGCAAGGCTTTTTTTTTATAGGGGTGGGGGGGGGGGGGGGGGGGTTGACTGTTAAGCATTAGCATATCATCTTATCAACACATGACATTCTATTCGCTGAATTCCATTGGATTGACAGAGATGCTTTGTGGGAACCTGTTTTTTAACTTTTAAAGTCCTGATCAAACTTCATCAGTGTTGCTCCAAGTTGGAACATACGATATAAGTCATTTTTTTGCATACTGCTCAAACAAATTTTTTTCTTACATACATACAAGTTTTTAGAGGTGCTTGCTAAATCCGAATGCAGAGGCTTTATACACAAAACACAACAAAAAAAAATTAAAAAAAAAAAAAAAATAAAAAAAATACCCAATTCCTCATTTGCAACAAGAATAATGTAACTCGAATTCACCATTCGCAGTCGCAGCTTGGCAACATACCGTAAGCACTTTGGTATAAGCCCACCCCAAAAAGAAGATTTTGGGTAGACGTTTGTTTTTTTCATATACAAGTTCCACTGATGCAGAATGAGGTATTAGCCATTCATTCGCGTCAAGGCGCTCTGCACAACGTCATACAGCGCAGACAGAATCAATTGTATACCTCATTTGCATCCAGGGGACTTCTATATAAACGTCTACCATATTTTGCTTCAAAATAGGTGTGACTTATACCCGGGGAGGGAGCTAGAACTTGGGAGCAAAATCAGATACAAATTTGCAGTATCATTTCAGAGCTATTATTTCACCAAATACCATTTATGTACACTTGTTGTGCAAGATATTAAAACATTAGAAATAAAGTTTTCAATTTCACATCGCAATCCCTCTAGTAATTTTAGTAAACACCATCCAATGCTTTGGGACCTACTTTGATGGCTCTAGAGAAATAATTTCAATATTTTTGAAATGTATTTTTGTTTGTGTATACTGCCTATGTTTCCTGAAGGCCTAAAATTACCACCCGGGCCTTATACCCAAGGGTAATGCTAGCCCTGTATTTTCTTTAAAAATTGGGGGTGGGCTTATACCCGATGGTTACGGTAAAAAGATGTATCATACATTTTCCCTTCATATTTAAATAGTATAACAGTTTATAGAATATTCCTATTCAAAAAAATTGACGAGGTTTACGATATCCCTCCCGTTGATTACTTTTACTTATAAAATGTTATAAGATGAACAGCTGGTTGTTTTGGCAATATTTCAAGCATCTACCAAATTTCTATTTGCATGTATGCAATCATGCAGTCAATGACTAGACATACCTCTCCCATTAAATGTCCAATTGCAGAGTATATAATGCATTAAGTAGAATCTCTATAAACAGAGGAGCATTTCTAAACAACTTCGATATCTGACATTGCACTCGTGAAATGTGATGATATCTTATCTCTTAATTGTGATAAATACCACTTTTTCACATGAATAATTTATGCACATCTTGGGATGACTGAGTATAATAATACATTACCGTAAATTATTCATACCATATGGCCATACTATACTGTCCCAATGGCCAAATAATAATGCTTCTCTAACACCCCCTCTCCAGTGAAAAGGTTGTAAAAGGTTGTCAGTTTAACTCTGATACATTTTCCCTTAAGCCCGCATTTTCTCACATGGCTCTGATTACTGCGTAGTTCTTGAAACTTGACATATTTTTTTTTCACACACATAAAATTCACCAACGTCATGAAACCTTTAGGCCTGCATACCAATTCCACTAACTATATACTTTGCTAGATGTCCTTTGAAACTTTGTAATACTTTCAGCAAGATATATTTTTTGACTTTGACTGAACATATTACATACGATGATATTATACATTGTCATGGAAATTGGTACACAGGGTAAAGGAATGACAATACAGCCTCACTGGTCATACACAGACGAAAACACGGAGCAGATGATTTCATGATGCATTTGAAGTGCATGTACCCGGTGTCCTTGTGAGTTCCTCCATGGATTTACTGCGTTCTGTGTTATGGATGGTTGCCATTACACCACCAGCTATGTTCTGTTGTGATCGTACAGATTGAAAGGAAAAGGCAATAACATCATTAACATATGGCCATGAGCAAAATGAGCAAAAATGGTTAAGATTACCAAAATAGAGTACATGAACCCATACTAGTTGTAGCCACACAAATACTTTACCACTACAAATATGCTTATTTATGGTTATCTTTCGTTCTATGGGCAGGTGATGTTTGAAAATTGCAGTGTCAAAAACCCAAGTAAGTAACATCTTAAAAATGTGCATATGAAAGATGCAGCAAATTAACAAGCAGAGAATCAATGATGTAACTGCACAGAGGTAGAAAAGTGGAAGAACGGAGATTGCCTAAAAATGCATCCTTGACTTGTACCAAATACCCCCCCCCCCCAAAAAAGTGAGCATCCATTGCAAGACAAAAAAATACTGCTAGTAAACTTGGATGGAAGTCTGTGGAACATGCCCGTCAAAATTTTTTGACCTTTGACCTTGTTCCATGACCTTTGAAATTATCCACACATAAATGATACCCTATTGCATCTTAAACCCCAAGTCTGGTGTAAATCGGACTTAACTTTTTCTCAGGAGACTGGATAAAAATCGCAGCCATTCATGTTTTCCCACCTCACCTCTGTAAACAAGTAATGCTCTTGTATACGCAAACCCTTCATCATCCTTAAGTTGGTATAAAATTTAATGTGATGTTGTTTCTTATTTCTATTGTACGCACCTATTATGCTTCATGTGGCTACGCACTAGATGTCCAGCAGCCAATGCCGACATGAGGGAGAGCTCCCCTGCTAGTACTGTGGCACATATGATACGAGCTAGTAATGCTGGCATTTTGACCTGGCTTACTTATACATGACCCACAGTCACCAGCATCATGTAACAGAGATTATGATACAAGCAACTTGTTAAAATCTTAAACTTTCCTTTGGAGTTACCTAAGGTGGTCTAAATCTGACCAGGTTAAAATCTGTAAAGGTGCACATCTGTGTGTGCTCTCTCTGGATGGCGGCAAGATCTATTCAGATTTCTACTGCTTATGTGTATAAGTTGCAGATATATCAATCAATTTATACTGCAAGCTCATTGCAACCCACCCCAAATCCCGATTGAAATGAATTTTACTCATTTGCAGTACTGCAGTGCAGAATTTTGAATTATAATTAAAGTTTGTTATTTGATTAAATGTCTCATGTGATTTGAAACCGTTTCTCTATTTTGATGACAAACGTGGCAAGGTACTTTTTTATTCCCTAAGTTATTACCTCCATGCAGTAAATAGTAGCTGGCCCTTGTCATATTGCATAATGTGTTGTAATGCAGCAAGAGGTACTATTTACAGACGCAAATACACTTTCGACATGTTCTGAACTCCTGCTGTCCGAAAGGTACCTTGCTTGACTAGTGAAATTTAAATAATAAAGTATATAAAAAATACAATTGTATTAACTATGGTCCCTTGGTGACATCAAATAGGTGTACTCTTTTCCTGAGGGGTGCAGGAAAATAGTACGCCTATTTGATGTCACCTCGGGGTCAGTTTTAAAGGTGCAACAAAGAGATTTCAAATAACAGGTGTCCGAAAAAAAATGTGAAAATTTGATTTTGCCAATGGGCGGTTAAAGCTTTATATCAAATAATTTCCCATATGTCAGGATTAAGCTGAGAACTGTTTCTTTGAGTACAAAAAAATTGTGAAATTCTAATTTAATATAGGAGCAAAATACAAAAATTCAGCCTATGTTTTCCTATGAAATATAAGATATACCAAATCCACCTTTTATTCATTTAAGTTATTTCTGTAACCAAATAAAAAGGTAGGGGATCTTTTGAGTGTCTAAATCTGGATGGAAATCAACCCCACATATCACATTAAAATATGGATGACTGAAAAATCTCTTGTTGCAACTTAACCAGAGCCTCTCATGGCCAAGTAGATATTTGTATAAAAGAGTGAAATAGCCCTTAATTACCTGTATATGACTTTTGACCTGAAATTGCTGAAGACACCTATATCCCTCTACCCTTTGATCATCCCAAACAAATGACATGAAAATCCAAGTAACTACAGCTAACGTCACTGCGCATAAGCTTATATATACATACGGCTATGCTGTAGTCTTGAGCCAAGAAAAAAAGCAAACTTACATCCAGGCATGCACCTTGTGCTGGCAACACTGTACCTCCTCCGATAGTTCCCACCTCAAGTGACGGCATAGTACAACTGATGTAAAGGTCCTCGCCAGCGGGGCCCGTCAATTCCATCAGCGTGATACAGTTGGAACTAGCTATATTCTGAGCCACGTCCTGAAGGAATGAATGGCAAATACATGTACTTCATATTATGTTTATTACAATGACAATTACGAATTTCTAACAAAAAATCTGCAGTTAAGGTTAAAGGTGCTTGTTTTATCTTTTGTACCCACTGATTTACTCGGAAGTAGTAAAACAATTTTGATATCCAGTGAAAGGCCGTATTTTTCTTATTGTTGTCTGAAAATTTCAGCGCTTCAATCCATTTCTTTCCCAAGCCAGAAAAAAACTGCTCATTTTATGGCTAACCCCATATTAGCACAGTAGCGAACTGGACGTTGCAATATTATGCCATTATCGCTTCTACCTTCAATACTGCAAGTTTGGTCCCACAATACTGCTGGTTAGTGTATTTAAAGGTGCTGTTCCGATTTCTGCTAGTGTGTTCTCTAATTGATATAAGAGCCTGGCACTTGCACATACGCCCCATCAAGTACGTGGGACACACCAAACTTGCGGTTCTTTATGGTTTTAGAAGCAATAATGCGCATTGCAAAGTCCCCAAGACGATCGGAAAACACACCCTTTAAGTGCCAGGCTCTCATATCAAGTAGAGAACATGATACACATAAATTGGGAAACAAGCACCTCTAAGCATACAGAATGCACATACATTTACACCAATGGCTACGGATGATTGATAGACCAACTTTTAGCATGATTTCATTTGGTAAAAATACATCCAACAATTTAAAAAATACTATCATACTTACCTGGGGTCAAGGAATTGCAGCAATTCCACCTTGCCCAAAAGAAGAGACCTTTTTGATATCAAGTGTTGGTAAAGAAATTATATGTTGCACTTTTCCTTGCATTAGAATATCAAGTGTAAAGAATATGTGTTGCACAGTTTCTTTGGTGTTTGATCAAGTGTTCGGTGTGTCGTTATGCTCTCAACTCTCAAGGAGTATGTCTATAACGGTTATGTAATAGTCTACTAAATCATGCATGGTACATTGGTTTGGTATTTGTTATACCCTTGAAGATTTTCCGGCCGAAATTCAAAAGTTCTGGGTTTATCCCAGCGACTAGGACCATTTGTAACTAGAATTTTGCGCGTTCTCGGTTTGTGCGCTCATATATTCAAAGAATATAGGGGGACCGCCCAGCCTCTTTTCAACTCGACCTCACATGACCTGTGACCTCATCAACATATGAGGGATCCCATGTTGCACTTAGACACAAGTTTGGTTCCAATTGAACTTAACTTTTCAATTGAGGGGAATTTAAAAACAACTTAACATTTAGTGACAGGACACACGCATACACAGAACACATACACACGCCACAACGGATTGCTAAGTGGTCCTGCCGGCTACGCTGGCGGGCGGCCCACAAAAAGATTGGTCCCCTTCACTGTTGGGGTCTGGGTGAACTTTGTATCTCACCTGTCCTGTGGCAATGGAAAAATGGCGGACACGATGTTGGCTGCATGAGCGTTGAACCCACCAATGCTGCCTGCCATGGCTGATCCAACTAAGATTTTTGCTGTATTTAATTCTAACCTAAGCTGCTTGCACTGGTTTTAAGCACTGCAATTAATTATTCCAGAAAAGAACATAGTAATAAGTGGGAATTTGTCTTATCAGAGTTTGTTTTTTCCTTCTGACATCATTAAAACACCTTGGTAAAACACAGGGAGACAGGACAGAAGTTCCTTGGTTGTCCAATTAAAATGCCAGCCAGATTTAAAAAAAAAACAAAACCATTTTTTTAGGTCCAGATAGCCAGGGAAAAATCCAATCAAATGCTACTACCTGGCATTGTGGCAGCATTTAAGTATTGCAATTACACATGGTGATCAAACATGCCACTGCTGAAAAGTTGTAAAACCAAGCGGTTCTTGAAACACTAATGTCCCGTCTTGCCGATCCACCTTTCTTTCATTCTTATTTTATAGCTTTACCTCAGATGGACCTTTGGGAAGAAGAATAACCTTGTGACGTATATATCATATGAAGGTCCACACATTGCATGTATGCCCAGTTTGTTTGCAATGGGCTTCAACTTTTTAATTTGCAAATTATGTTCTTCAGCCCATTTTATAACTTACACCTCATATGGACCTTTGACAATAAAAAAGGATTTCGGTAGTTGGGTATCGACTACGGCTTCGTGACCCAGATCTTGTTGACATTTTCATGAAAGGTTGGATTGGTGAAAGAAACATGTTTGCCAAATTTATTTTTGCAAAAGGCGTTTTAGAGATAGGTCACATAATGCGTTTGCAAATTCCCATGACTTTGTACAGGGGCTGATTGTGGCAGTATAGAAAATGACCAAATGGGCAATTTTGTGAAAAAAATACACTCTTATTCTCAAGTAATTGATGCGTTATAAGATGATGTTTGTTTAAATGTTGTTAAGAAATATCAAAATCCATCAATTTATGTGTGTCATCAAAAACAAGAACAGGTCGGTCGCAACAAACACTTTTTTGTTGAAAAGGATTTCTAGAAATACGAACGTATCCAATTTTCATAATTTTTCCTAGAAGAAAATAACAACAACTTGGTGATGAAAAGGTGTCATATGAAAGGAAATCAAATTTAGACAATGGTCACATTAGATTTTGCGATAGAGTGTTGTTTTCTATTTGAAAAATAGGCGTTTGTAATTTTCAATAAATTATTTTCCCTAAATTATTTTTTTCTAAGAATATTAAACACTTGATTCAAACCAGAGCATCAATGAGGCCAGAAGCCTCTTCAAGTGATGGTATTCAAAGAGGACAATGTTTTTGTGACCAACTTACGTACTACAAATGGGCAATATATGATAAACAAATAATTGGGTTATAAAAAAATTTGGTAATTAAGAACACGTCTGGTTCTCAAACACAAGTTCTTGCCCCTCTTTTGATCACAAAATATGTAACATTGTATGACTGGGGGTTAAAAGGTCATATAAGGGTCAATGGGTGGATCTCTGAACACACACCCATGAGTCAGTGCTTTCTGACAAGATAGGCTGCAATCGGCTCACTTGTTTAGGCAGAGAGAAACAAATATATAAGTTTACAAAAACTGCCAAAATGCCCTTTAATTGGCACACATGAGCTTTTGATCCAATCTCACGATTGAGTTACAATGTACTCATCCACCAAGGACACAGTTCAGTGGGTTTACTTGTACAATAAAATTGACATGAATGACCTTGTGTGATCTGGGTATATTATATCCCACCAAAACATAAATACAATTTGGTGAATGAAAGCTACTGAACTGTGCCAAGGGGATTGAGGATTTTACTAGCTCATGGTCAAAACCCCACCCCCATATATGCGGGTTGCACCGCTGACTAGTGACCCATAGATATGGGTCAACAAGTCAGTGGTTGAGGGATTCTTTCTAGCTGAATTGGGTTTCAATGCATGTGACCTGAATCCAATCTGTTAAAAACTGATATGGATTTTGGGGCAGGGATCTTCTGACCAGATTGGTGATTATAGCAATTTATCTGGGGACCCCCATACACTTAATTGTTAATTGGTCCAATCTGTGAACACCCTATTGATACCTTGGACCAAGAGTTTTTCTGGACCTAATTTGCGTTGAAAATTGGCTTCAAAAGAGCTTGGGCAGGAGAGAAACAAAAGTGCAACATGTTCACCAAAATGACCGACAGACATAAAGGCAAAAAAAATTATCTGTTTAAACACATATAAATCAATGTCTAAAAAAATATTAACCTTGTATTCACTCTTGACTATAATTATACGGTTTTTCTGTTAACAAAAGCGTGAGGACAAAGGATCACTTTTTCAAAGTCCCACTTATTAGCTAACTTAGTTAATAGGTTATGCATGCATGCATGCATGCATACATGCATACAACGCACACACACAAACATGCATGCCACACACATACACACATATAATACATACATAACATTCACATATATACATACACAAATGCATGCACCACATACAAATTGGTTTATTGGGCTTGCTCTGAGCAAACATTTGTTTCAATTGGTAATTCTTATTTTTGACATTGTTTACAAACACACACACATCCAGAATACTTACAAACATAGTACATACATACACACACACAAAACACACACACACACCACACCAACGAATGGTTATTGGTCTTGCTCTGAGCAAACAAGGTGTTTGTTCAATTGTTAATTCTTATTTTTGACATTGTTTACAACCCACACACACAATTGTAGGCACACACATCCCAAATGAGACAGCCAAAGAGACGGAACAGACAGCGCAGTTAGATATGGACAAACATACAAGGACAGACACATAACACACGGGAAATTCCAGACATTTATTTTAAATGAGGAAAGAAATATTGGATTTTACAAAGCGGTAGAGGATATTTACTATGAGAGGTCACTTAGTGTCCAAGTCTATTGATAGGTGCATGCACTGGGCTTATTATAGAAAAAACACAAGTTTACATTCTGATGAAATATACCGTGTTGTTCCTAATAAACGCCCCTGCTCTAATAAACGCCCCCTACGATTTTTGGATAAAACAATTCAAGAAAATGAGTTAAGCTTACACATGATTTAATGGCCGGGACTGTCGTAATCTGTATCATAATCGCTGTTGTGCACAGTTGTAATAGTTTAATTTGTATGGAACTTTGACCTCGGGAGGTCGAAAACAGCGTCCCCCTGATCGTTGGTTTGTATTTATGGTAATCAGCGAAAGTAAGCGTGTGAAAGGGGATTTTTGACTTTCCATTTTTGACTGTAATAAACGCCCTCCCTTTTGAAAAATGCACCGCCCCGGGGCGTTTATTAGGAACAATACGGTAAACATTTTTTAAAAATTACTCATGTACAGAAATGTTACATTATATTAATGCTATAACATATCATCTTAAAACTACTAGTACTAGCATATTGCAAAATGTACAACTGACCAGAGGTACTGTGTGTGTTACACCAAACAGACATGGGATGTGTCCTTGGTAAGTCTGTTGACCCTAGCTAAACATGCCAGCACACTGACAAACACAACTAAGGTCAAACATTAGACCGCAAATGCATCAAGGCTAGCATTATTAACATATAACAGCTAGGACAAGTGATGCTGCATGCAAAAAAATGCCTACTAACTGTCACCTTGGAAATCAGGGCAAAAATATAAAAAGTACCCAAAAAAACCAATTTGAACTCAAAATTTCAAAAATTTGTAACATAGAAAGCACCAGCAATTTCAATACTTGCATAACTGTGATTTTCACAAGAATTGAACAAGATACAAAAGACTAGTTTCGATTTTAGTGGCTACCCTTGACAGAAAATCTTCTACTTGATGGGAAAAGCCTATCTATTGATAGGCTGAAAAGCCAACATGAGATTTTAGGTATTTTGTTAATATACACATCCATTAAGTTTCAGCTTAAAAGCACCTTCCATTTTGGCTGGGAAAAATTATTCATTGTAAAAATTAGGGAATTTTAAAAAAATAAATAAAAACACTAAAACAAATCGTGCAGTCTTGAAACTGCAAAAATTGTGGAGGAGAGTCCAATCCTTACCATAGTCCAGTTTGGACTGAATTGATTCAGGGGTTTTGATTTTATGGTCATTTTTCTATAAGACCATTTTATCCGATGATCCTACCTTAACTGCAACTAACTGGATTTAAACCAGCAACCTACACAGATCGAATCTGTGTTGCTGGATATAACCCACCAACACAGACGGCAGTACATTAGTTAAGACTTAAAGCGTTTTCTGCATTAACATACATGTACCAAATTTCATCCAGACATTATCCTGCTGCATTCAGTGTAAATGAGTCCACAAACACAAAATGCTGTTCATTTGCAAGTTAACATCATAATTACACTTTTGATTTTAAAAACTAACAATGTTTAATGGTTAAAAATGGATAAGAATTGTAATGTTTTCCAACCGTGTGTCCATGAAATGTTTATGTTGATACTCTGTACGGGTCAAAAAGGAAATCTATTCACGACTAGGTCAAATTTCCTTTCCGGCAATTCACTAAAAGTCATTACGCTTAAGGATGCTAAATTTGGACAGCTATTAATGTTTTCAAAACATTGTAAATGGATGCATTTGAACATTAATCAAACCATCTATAAGTATATAATCTTTCCGATGTTTAGATATATACTTATGTCAAATAAACAAGAATGATTTCTTAGCAAGCATAACAGTACATCGCGGTATCGTGGCCTGACCCTGTCCTGACGTAATTAATCCTTTCACGCGGCTTATAGAATCAAACTCTTTTCGTCCAAAGTTGGAACAATCTCTTTTGCGTTGTTTTCAACTTTAAAGTTTTACCTTTAAAGTCAACATTTCCGGGATGGGACAAGACAGAATTATTATTTTAAACGACTGCTTCCCAGAGAATACATCAGGTTGTCCATTGGCCTTCTGCAAACTTTTATCAGAAACCTAGTTCAGGTAAAATGTTCATGTGCACAATGTTATGACAACAACAGCAGTGACATGAAGGAGACATAATTGAAGATAAAATGTTTCAAAAATTTGCAGTTAGGGTGAACATCTTTTCAAATGGTATGTATGTTGTTTGGGGAATATCTAAGGATCATGAATAGGGTAGTGTATGATATTTTAACTGCATCTTTCAACATTTTCAGGAAGGAATTCATGAGATAATCAATGCCAGTGAAACACACTTTAAGTGATAAGTAATACACCGTCTTTGTGAGTCTGTAGGGTGAGCGTGTTGTGAAGCCACAGACTCCATGCGATGAGAGTACCAGCAACCTTAGTGTTACCATAATACTTATGGTGTAGAGTTAAGCCCATCTTTTGTGTGTTAACTCCTTAAAATTTGGCACAGACTTTATGCAACAAATCCAAAATAATTGCTGAATTTTGAGAGCAACAATTACTTCCAAAATTATCACCAAAACCTTGATGTCCTCTATTTTTGGTACCACGTATGTCCTTTGTTTCACTGAACATAAACAACACTTTTTTTATTTCTATCATCCAGAGAATGCACTCCGGGTATGTTATTTCTTTTTCATTATTTCAGTTTGATTTCAGATTTACATAAAGAAACCAGTAAATACAGTGGCTTAATGTACCTTAAGCCACAAGTATCCAATTTATTTGTGAACAAGCTTATAAATCCTGATTCCAGCTGAACTTTACAGCTTTCTTAAGTTTAGCTGAGTTCACCTTTTCTTTTCCAATGTTTAGTGAGCCAGCCTCATGGGAGAAATACAAAAACTTACTTTCTGTGCTTTCTTTAGTGGAGGCTGAAATGCTGGCAAAAAAATCTCTAAAACTTTCCTTCATGAAGCTTAATCAAAGCAGCATGAAATATACAGTGATCCCATAAGGTTAATGACTTATTAAAATGCAGTACAAAATTTTCCACACTATTCCTTGACCAATGGAGTATTTCCACTGACCCAAAATATGACATTTAACTGCCATTGCAGCTGTCTGCACCAGGCTTTTAATTATGTTCATCAAAGGTGGGTTCCTCAAGGTCGCAGTCCAGGACCAAACTAAGTGCCTGGGATGCTTTAGAATTTAAAAACTCATAGGATTTCCATGACCAAAATCAAAACTCTCCAACTTTTTCCATTCCCTGTAGCAACCTTGGAGGGTGATCTATCTAACATTCAAACAAAAACCTCATGCTCATTGCACGCTACGAAAGCATGCCTTGCATGATCCGAAACACAAAAGGTTTTCTGTCCTACTTTCATGGACGCGTGGCAACCTTGGAGAGTGATCTCTATGACATTCAAACAAAAATCCTGTGCTCACTGGACTCTACAATACATGTGCCTTGCATGATCTAAATGACAAAGCTTTTTGTCCAACTTTCATATGGCACCCCCGCTTTTCAAATGCAGGAAAGTCACGTTGCA
Source organism: Ophioderma brevispina (assembly GCA_023653785.1). Classification (NCBI taxonomy): domain Eukaryota; kingdom Metazoa; phylum Echinodermata; class Ophiuroidea; order Amphilepidida; family Ophiodermatidae; genus Ophioderma; species Ophioderma brevispina. The sequence continues at coordinate 52,857 of JAMKCH010042757.1, forward strand.
GATGTGACCATAAAGGTCAAGGTTAATTGCATTAAGTGCTGACATCTTTACATTTGTGGTTTAATAATTAATTACACTCCCTTGTCTAACACTCCTTGACCTTTTTAACGAGTGGTCATATGCCTTTGGGCAAGGAGGCAGAAAAAGTGGACACTTGGAAAGCACTGCTTTGTTCATTCTTACAGTACAAATCCATGAGTATATTTTATGAGTAATTTAGACACTTAAAAGATCCTCCCTGGTAAATGAACAAGAATAAATAAACAAAATGGGTGGATAATATTTTAAACAGTATTTGCCACATCTTTATCTGATCGGGTTGGCTTGCTGGGGATCAGAAGATTGTCCTAGACTAGGTTTAAAGGTGCAACAAGAGATTTCACATATCAGGTGTCCTAAAAATTCAAAGTAATACTGATTTTTGTGCAGGTCAACTTTCAATCAATAATAATCCCCTCTGAAAGTATTCAGCTGAGAAATGTTTCTTTCATACAAAAATTGTGAAATTTCTATTTCGTATGGAGCAATACAAAGTTCAGCCTATGTTTGATATTGAAATATAAGCCAAACTCAAAATCACCTTTTTTCTTCCACTTTTAAAAACATTTCTGTAGCCATAACACCAAGGTAAGAAATCTTTGAGTGTCAATCTATATAAATTAATACACTTCTGATCACAATATTTGGGTGCCTCAAAATCTCTCTCGTTGGCCACCTTTAGTTCCAGTCCCTTGCTCTCTTCCAATAGACCTTTACCGAAGTTTACTGAACATGATGACCCCCTATGTCTAACAGAATACCAAGCAAAATGTGGTGAAAAACACTTTACGCATATGGCGTCTTTTGTTATCGAGTCGCTGGCAAGCCTTGTTAATGTGCCAACTGGTAATAAGACACCTTGTGTACATGGTTTTTTGTCCTAATGTGTTTCCGATGTTCATTTTAAAAGGTCTATTCCCTTGGCTCCTTTCCAAGCTAGCCTACCAACCGAATTTCTCATAATAACAAACGGCCGAGGATTGATTAGTACTGAATGACAAGTACTTCCAGGTAAGCAAAATGTGCTGTAAGTGTTTTAAGTTTAAAATATCAAAGTTACTAGTTTTTACCATTATGAATGAATCTGCATAAGATTAAAAACACTATATTCTGATTATGGAATTTTAGCCAAGTTTATATATATGGTATAATGGAGAATTTGTGAGCCACCATCACAGAATGTTTAATTTTTTAAATGGTCTTCACTCCTTGCGTGATGTGACAGTATTAAGATTAATTCAAGGTGGCTTTTGTGATCCTATCACCTTCTGCTTTATTTATGGTTCACTAGAATATCCCTTCAGAGGAGCTTTTTTTAAATTAGCAGTTGCATTTGGTGTTATTAAGCAAATGCTTGAATCACAGTCAGTGTCCCATAGGCCAATGTGACTCTAATTTCACCATACACACTAAGAGTCTAAATAGTTTACAAATGACATAAAATATCACATCAGGTAAGTAGTTAAGTTAGGTTGGGTCAAGCTGTGGGTCATAAAATGCCCTTTTAAGGTTGGTATGTGCTTTTGATTGGAGTAGGTAGAACACAAATATAAGTTTTCCCTGTTGTTCATGGCAATATGGAAAAATAACACTTGGTTGATGTCATTACCATCATTGATGCTTCAGGCCGAAATTGTTAAAATTCAAACAGGATATTTTCTTATTGTTTGGTAGGACAAAGAAGGACATTTAAATCATTCTGTAGACATGAATTTAAACAAACTAAAATCAAATTAATGTTCCTCAATTAGCAAGTAATTTCCTTCTTCTCAGTTTTCACAGCAAAGCTACACTTTCGAGCCACAGCTACTGCTATTTAGTTAAGTGACCATCCTCGTGTGCACATGTTGTACAATGTCATCACCTCCTGTGATTAAGAGTTATGTGGCCTCCTTCTTCATGTTAGTTGTCAACATCCAATCATGCCATCAAGAAATTACTGTGTGATTGTCAACCACAAGCAAATCTGCTATCCATGCCGACTTCAATGCTGACCTCAGATTTCCTGAGTAGGTCGCCCTCAATTTTTCAAAAATTCGTGTTTTTTTTCTGTACCCCTAATAATGTCCATATACTAATCACTGTGTGAATAGCTAAGCTCAAACCAGTAGAAAATCACAACTTAAAAACAAAAAAACTTTGTTATAAATTTCCGATCCAGAATTTTTTGTTCTACAACAGTATCCTATGGCACTGTATACTTCCAATGGGTTACTGCTCTGCATGGAAACGAAAAATCTCATTCACAATTCATCTCAAACTTTGGAATTAAGCATTTTAGCTGACTAATTTAGTCTAGCTTTTCTATTAGTTCCAATTAATCCCCAGAAAATTACATTCAATTTCAAACTCTCCTGAGGTCCAGCCTTTATGATGAAAATTACTACATAAAACATTATTTTTACTACGTTTTAATTCCGTTCTTTTTAATTGTGTGACCCTGCTTTATTTTATTCATGGAATCTATAACAAACAAGAGTAATTTAACTCTATAACAATAATATATCTTTATAGTCACATTTACATCTTGATTTTTGGAATCTGTGAAAATAAAACCATCACAAAAATAAGTTTATACAGTAAAACAAAATTTATTAAATTACTTTTATTTCTGAAGCTGCTATTTCAATGCATATTGTAAAACTACAATGCACGCTTCATGCATGGTAGTCTAACTTGATCAGCCTTCAATTCCATATTTAAGTCTAAACAGATCAGAAAGTAATCTGTTAGTAAGCAAGGCCCAAGACAAAACAGTCTCGTCCTTCAGTGACCTTACACAGAACAGAATCCACTTACTTTCAATAGAAGAACAAAATCAGCAAGGCAGAAAAAATTGACCATATTTGGTATCAAGGACCCACACACAATACAATCTATCCATTACAAAGTATAAATTGACCTAATCCTAAACCAATTACAAGAGTTAATGCATCAAGGGCTATTGATACAACTAGTGATATCTTGCTATGGTACTTATTATGTTAGGAGCCAGTGGCTGGCTATCTTTGTATGTATACATTTATGGGGATAGAGGCGACCTTGTTAGAACCATAGTGGGCTCCAAACAATTTTGAATTACTTGTATGATGGCCTTCACCATACAATTAGGTTAATGATTACTCAACTCTGAATTGGGGACTATTAGCGGCAATCGTGGGAAAAGGACAGATGGTTTGCATATGCAAATTAAAAGCTTCATTTTACACTACAGTTCATCCAGGGCAATATGAGACATGCATGCAAGTTTTGGACCTATTGCATCACCCAGGATAGGCAGTTATCGGGACTTGATTAAATTAATAATACTTTGCTTCTACATGAATAAAATAACAATAGAGCCAGTCTTTACTTTCAAATACAGTTACTTTCAACTCACTAACTATCAATAATTCTGGTCAGAGTATCTTTTAGAATGGGCTCTGCTTTAACTAATTATCTGTATTGTTAATTATATTTTAACAATTATAAACTCTGTTTGGGTTTTACAGGAGATTAATTAGGGATTCAAACATGTTACAGAATGGTTCATCACAAATCAACAACGATGCATCCATGCATCCGCATATTTTTATCCCGCGAGGGCGGCTTTAGCCGGGATAAAAATACGCGGACGCATCGGATGCAGAGTTGTTGATTTGTGATGAACCACTCTGTAACATGTTTGAATCCCTGTCAACAACGAAAATCTGTATGAAAACTTATTAATATCGTGTATAGATGAACATAATTATTCTCACTTATAACACTAAAATGTTCCCAGTTCGACAAAAGCTTTCCTAGACTAATATTTAAAAAAATATTAAAGCAAAACGATAGTTTTGGTTTGTTTGTTGCTTTGCAGTTTGCACCTGGTGTACTTGCGCGTACTCAAAGTTCTAAACGTGACGAACAGCGCGTCGACTTAAGCGTACCGCGTAAACGCACTTCCGTGAACACTGCTCCGGGAGTGACGCGCTAATTTGCATATCAACTGTGGGTTGATAACGAATCAACAACGGTACGCTCCTGTACAAGGAGATACGGTGAGTTGTTGAACCTGGGATTAAGACTGCAAATATATTCAAATCCACCACATGCTGATCAAGTTAAGTTTCTGTTTCTCTCCTGCAATGGTTTGCATCTTCTGGGTTTGCATCAACAACAAGTTTCTGCAGGCATCTATGCCAAGCAACAGTACCTGTGGGTCATCGGCACCAGTGGCAGAACCTGATTTTTTTTGGGGGGGAGGAATGGGGAAAATCGCGAAATTAGTGCAACTTTTGTCCACCAAATGGTAATTCTGGAATTTATCTTCCTGGAGGGTAAGGCTCTAAGTTGAGGGGGAAGGGAGGGGGTGAGATAACTCAAGGCAATAAGTGAGAATACCAATCAACTAGTAGTACTAGTGATTACATGGAAGACACAAAGACCTTAGCATTAGGGTTAGAGTTAGGCTTTAGGAATAGGGTTAAAAGTTTAGGATAAGGGTTAAAGGAGGATGGCCCGATTTAATTATATTAAGTTTTCATCTTGATTAGATGACTTTCACCTAAAAACCCCATCTCTAAAGTTTAGCGCCGATCTTCAATCTGGTTTGATGTGAGAGCCAAAAACGTAGTTTTGTAAGTCCCATAGAGTGCTTTGTAAAATTAATATTGGTCGCCAAAATGGGGCACATTTTTGCTCATAACTTCCAAGTCAAACATATTTTAAACCTAAGATTTCACAGGGTAAGTGGGAAAATAGTAGCTTTCTTCCAACACCAAAATATTGACCACTTCCAATGGCGGATCCAGGATTTGAAAAATGTCAAAATTACCGGGGGCTGAAAGGCTGTAACTGGTCTAAAATAGCTAAAAATGGGCTGATTTTGCAAGAATTTGCAGAATTACCGGGAGGCGCGCGCCCCCTTCGCCCCCTCCCTGGATCCGCGCCTGACTTCAGGTAAAATTTGAGGTCTCGGGATGAGGTTATTAGCGATCGGGCCATGGACCTTTAAGGTTAGAACTAAAGTTGGAAAAGTTGTGGATAATGCCAAAATGGACATGTGATTATTAACCACTGTTTTAATAGGGAACTAGAAGAATCAACACCCTACTCACCTTTTTAATGATTTCAGCTGGCACTGTAGCTTCACACACAACTGACTTCCCTCTTCCGTTTATCCAATTCATGGCAGCGGGCTTCTTGTCCGTGCAGAAGTTACCGCTCAAGCTAAGGAGTTCTAGTGTAGGAAAGTACTCCTGCAACTTGTTCAGTGCCTTCTCTGTTCCCTGTCATGTGATAAAAGGGATTCACCAGTAATAAGATTTCTGTACAATGAAATTCATAGCCCATCATGCTCATATATTTAAGAGCAATTTGGTTGTTTAAGTGAAAACTTGACATTTTCCACTCTCAGATGATATGTACGTAAAATAGTTTACAATTGGCAGAGCGCAAAAAAAACCTACATATAATATTTCTGCATTTTTAAAAAATCATTTTCCACAGTTTATAGTTGGAAGGTTGAAGATTATATATCCTTTTTAAAATTCTCATAATTTAAATATAACTATCACTGATAAATATAATACTAAAGTAATTACACACACTCATATTGTACAACGGTGCAGAAAGTATTTTCTCACAGTGTAGTCTGTGTCACAGACTGCGAAAGATATTATCTAAATTGGTACTGCGTAAGAGACTAGCGTTATCAGTTCCCCATTGAGAATGCGTGTAATCAAACTTAATATCAAATATTTTCGTAAAACGAAAGGGTTCTATGGATCCAGTTTCAGCCCCTGTTAGTGAAATTCTAGATTTTCTAGTGCAATGTGAAAAGAAAGGTTTGGCCTACAGAACCTTGGGGGTATACCGTTCTGCAATTTCTATGTATCACATTCCTATCAATAATAAACCTGTTGGGGAATGTTTGGAAGTGGTGCGTTTGATGAAAGGGTTCTTCAATAGAAATCCTCTCATGCCCAGGTATTCAGTGACTTGGGAGGTCAAACCGGTGTTACAGTACCTCTTGGAGCTGCTTCCATGGAATAAGTTGTCCCTGAAATTCCTAACACTAAAAATGGTTCTGATTCTTGCATTGGTGACAGCAGGGAGAGTTTCATCCCTTGTTCATATAGATACTGAACATTTATCCGTCTCTAATAGTGTTTTGAGATTCGTACCTTCAAAGTTGAACAAACAGAATCGTCCAGGGGCACTGTTGAAAAGTGTTGAAATTGAGTCATTCAGTGATTCTCGTTTATGCCCAGTCAGAGCGGTTTCAGTCTACTTGGAGAAATCAAAGAAACTCAGGGGTTCAGAAACACAGCTATTGATTAGCTATATCAAGCCCTATGGTAAAGTGGTTTCTTCGACTGTGAGCAGGTGGCTTCGTCACATTCTAAAGCTAGCAGGAGTCGACACCAATATATTTAAAGCCCATTCCACACGGGGTGCGGCTACATCAGCTTCGGCAAAACTAGGGGTTTCTATGCAAGACATCTTGGCAACAGCAGGCTGGGCATCTGATTGCACTTTTTCAAGCTTTTATCATAGGCCATCAGCTAACTCAAGGTTAGCAAAAGCCTTGCTCTCTTCAGCTTCAAAGTCGCCAATTGATTAGAACGGAGGAAGGCGTAATATAATTTAAGATTATGCAAAGGTACTTACCTGCAGTATAATCTTGATTATATTAGCCTTCCGGAGGGAGAATTACTTCCCTCCCGACAGCGGGGCTCTGAGGTCGACCTGCCTTAGAACCCTACCCATTGATTCTGCACAAGGTAGTTGTGAATAGGCCTACAGTGCACAACTTGAACTTGTGATGTGCCTTTTTATATAGTTAAGGCCTTAAAAGTTTTGATGTTTCTCGTTTGCCTGTTTTTGATATTGTTAGTTCATACTCTGAAATATAACTCAGACAAGATAGCTGAGTTGAGTAGTTTTGCCCATGTTATACAGTAGTTAGTAAGTAGGTTAGTGTAAAATTAACATTTTTGGATTTACCCACCTCACTGTGGCCTGGTTTTCACAGGCCTGTACCCTCCCCTCTGTTATATATAATTAGGTTTTCTGCTAATAAGGAAGTATAATGGATGATGGGATTGAGGATTGCCAGTTTTTTGACACTGTGAACTGCAAATGCGCCCAAAGCAGGAGCTAAACGCCAATTGATTCTCCCTCCGGAAGGCTAATATAATCAAGATTATACTGCAGGTAAGTACCTTTGCATAATCTTAAATTCTGGTGTCTATACCCATGTTTACAAGGTCAATGAATCAAAAAGATCAAAGGTAACTTCACTAGGTTCTTCCTTTGTGGCAGCCATTGATTGTTTGGTTGAACTTAATTCCCTCCTTTGAAGATAGGAGCACCAAGTATTGGAATTATAGTAGGGGTGGGCAAGTGACGATCTTTTTTTCAAAACGAGTGGATTCTTAGGCCATTTTGGTTGCTGAAAACAAATCCGGGAAGCTTTTTCGCCTAAGATGATTTTTTTTTTTTTTTTTTTTGCTACATCAGCTTCGGCAAAACTAGGGGTTTCTATGCAAGACATCTTGGCAACAGCAGGCTGGGCATCTGATTGCACTTTTTCAAGCTTTTATCATAGGCCATCAGCTAACTCAAGGTTAGCAAAAGCCTTGCTCTCTTCAGCTTCAAAGTCGCCAATTGATTAGAACGGATGAAGGCGTAATATAATTTAAGATTATGCAAAGGTACTTACCTGCAGTATAATCTTGATTATATTAGCCTTCCGGAGGGAGAATCAATTCCCTCCCGACAGCGGGGCTCTGAAGTCGACCTGTCTTAGAACCCTACCCATTGATTCTGCACAAGGTAGTTGTGAATAGGCCTACAGTGCACAACTTGAACTTGTGATGTGCCTTTTTATATAGTTAAGGCCTTAAAAGTTTTGATGTTTCTCGTTTACCTGTTTTTGATATTGTTAGTTCATACTCTGAAATATAACTCAGACAGGATAGCTGAGTTGAGTAGTTTTGCCCATGTTGTATATAGTTAGTAAGTAGGTTAGTTTAAAATTAACATTTTTTGGATTTACCCACCTCACTGTGGCCTGGTTTTCACAGGCCTGTACCCTCCCCTCTGTTATATATAATTAGGTTTTCTGCTAATAAGGAAGTATAATGGATGATGGGATTGAGGATTGCCAATTTTTTTGACACTGTGAACTGCAAATGCGCCCAAAGCAGGAGCTAAACGCCAATTGATTCTCCCTCCGGAAGGCTAATATAATCAAGATTATACTGCAGGTAAGTACCTTTGCATAATCTTAAATTAGTCATCAAATTTGATATGCAAATTAACCCGATAATGAACCTTTGAGATTTTCACACTTTTTTAGAAGTTTTAAACTTTAAAGGTGAAATGACAACACAAAGGCTTTTCTTCGTATTAGGTATTTATAAGAAAGAAACACTTCCCACAAAGATGATTAATAAGATACCAGACAAATGGAAACACTAGTTATATCTTAATGTCATCTAAAAGAACCTTACCCCAGAATTAAGGATCTTGATGCACTCGCTAAGTTGTCTTGCAGGTCGAGTAAAAACCTCATAACTTCTCATTAACTCTTCATCTGCGCCGTCTTTAGTTGATTCTGAATCACTTTCTGTCGAGGAGCTATCCGGATCCTTACCCAAAGTAAATTTGATTGGTTCCTGCAATGGAGTGGACGGTCTGGATACTGGATCGGTCTGGGTTGCTCGGGAGACTTCACTTGCTATGTTGATAACTTTGATGTCGCTGGTATCAATGTCATGGGCTGGGCGGAATTTGTAGTCTGCAAGGTGCATATAGAGGGAAAGAAATCACATTTGTAAGTGTTAACAACCTACTTGTTCAGCATCTTATTGGTTTCCATCTTCTTTAAATTTTGTCTATTCAACAGTTTAGGCTCATAATTTTCTGAGTTAGGATGTTAAAAACTCAGTTAAAAATAAAATATCTCATACCAATCTAAGCAGAATATTTTTTTTCCTTTTACACCATGAGGCCTATCACCTTTCTTACAGTATCTCTGATTGGGTTATTACATGATAATAACATGATATACCTCTCTGAGCAACCAATTAAAATAGACATTGTATATGTATGCACTTTTATTAAGCCTTTCTTATCAAGTCTATTAAATAACCAATCAAATCGTCTAATAGTGCCCATTGAGTTAAAAAAATACTCAAAACAAATTTTGCCACAAATCTGCCAAGGAGCCCATTCATACTTCACTGCACTGCAATGAAAATGGAAGAAAAACATCTCTGAGTCAACACAGCAGCAGCAGCGCAATGCAATTTGAACTGTGTTGCTGCTGCACTGAGTCAAGAGATGGTTTTCATCCATTGAAATGGTTCTACTCCATGGTACCGTAGTTCAAACTCCCTCCATACCAACATGATAACTGTTTATGGTCTATAAAGTGGAAAAATAAGTCTTTCTGCCACTGGTTTCTTAGGGCAAATAATCCATGTAGGTTATGGCAAACTCAAAACTTCAAAGAGTGAAGTGTTTCTAAGCTGTGAAATTTACTATGTTCATTAGCACACCCAAAACACCCTCCAAGTTTCATGTCCATAGACCGTTTATCCCATTTGACCTCCTTTGATCTTGAATGACCCCTGATGACCTTCGATCCACTAACCAAACATTTTATAAACACTACACTTCCTGTTCATCGTACCTTGCATCAATTCTTTGTTTTCGTCTTCATTTATAGTAACTCGTCTTTTCCTCAGTCTATCAACATTGCCTGTGTTGTCAAAGAAGATGTACTTGGTCGCAAGGACAGTTACTAGGGTGAGAGTAATTATTTGCTCAACACCAAGAGAAGTTAACCTGCATAAAACAATACCAATAAACAAGTGAATATAAGTATAACAACTGCCTTTGGAAAATTGTACTTTTCATTGGTAAAAAATGTACCTAGTCCTTGGGAGTAAAGTTATTCAAAAAGGAAGGAAGGAAGGTATTAACGTTTAACGACACATCAACACAAAATAGTGTCATGTAGTGTCTACACAATGATTATACATACAAAGATTAAAAAAATTTCATTTCACAGACACCATTTAGTACAATTAATTTGGCTTAACAATATTTACATCTAAATTGATTATTATTTACATTTCAAAATTGTTTGTAAAGATCGACTTCCTTTAGGAAACCAACAACCCTTGCTGGTTGCACATTTGCAAAAAGAGCGTTCATGTTTGGCTCATTATAATATCTTTGTCGGAAGTTATTCAAAAAGTTAAATGTTTCAACATTGCCTATTCAAAATTGAATTATCTGCAACACTGCCTAGGAAGCACTGCATTTGATTTGATTTACCCAATGTCCTGGATAACTCAATAAAGCATCTACTACTTGAGAAGCTTATTTCCATTGGGGTCCATTCACCTGGATGTAATTGGGACACCCAGGGATAATCACCATAATTTTTTTGACACCGACTGGGATACGTGTTCACCTATGACTCTCTGTACATGGGATCGACAGCTTAACATTCCCTCTTAAGGACAAGGTATTATCACTGTTTATATTATAAAGTTTTGCATTTTTCATGCAGTCACAAATCTAAAATGTTTATAAATTGAAATGACCATTTTAACAATACAACTTGGTAGATACTTTACCTAGTTAGATAAAAGACCCAAAGTGGTACATCGGGTTCAAGTTTGCGAGTATGGAGTTCTGGTATTCCTAGACCGGCATTGTGTGGTAGATCTTTGACTTCTCCCCAGTGACTGTGAGCATGGACTAAGACTAGACCAAGAGACTGAGAAACAGATATAATAAACTTTATTTATGGGGATTATCAATGTGAACATCATTTGGCACAATAACGCCATATAATTATCCATTCAAGAATTCACCTCTTTTACAAAACCAGAAATGCACTGCACCCCTCACTGCTTTACAATGTACCTTGAGTCATAATTATGGGCCAAATGAACTGTTGGTGAATTCTCAGCAATTTCTCTCACTGTTGCTATAAGTTCAAACACAATGGAAATCAGTGAGGAGCACACCACATTTTGGGAAGAGTTAAAGTCACACCACCAGCAAACAAACTCGGGAGATGAACGATGTTTCCCTAGCACAACGGTAGCACTCATATCTTCCCTGACCGGCGTACATATCATGAGTGATTAAACTTCGCTCATTGCACTATGGGATATCAAATTGTTTTTAGATCCTGATTCAAACTATAACTCACATTTAAAAATTACTATCCATTTTGCTATTACAGCTGTGTCGTAAATAATAATTAAAAAAACCCAGCTGATTCATAACATTTACACTAAGCTCACTTGCATTGGTTGCTATGTACGTACGTACGTACGTACAACATAGCAACCAATACCCCCATTGCATCATCAAGGGAATCAACTAATAAGACATTGATTCAGACATTTGGTACATAAAAAAATGATCTGAAAGTAAAAAATTGTTAATATACTTCATATTTTACTGATTTTTGTTTGAAATGAGGCTATTTCCTTTTGTTTACTTTAAATTCAGTCTTCAATAATTTGTTATGGGGAATTTCACATCAAATCCAGGTTTGACTTCTTCAAAAAATGGAATTAGATGAGTTATTATTACGGAGGGTTGACAAGTGTAAACCGGAAGTAGGTAAAGCGAGCATGAACTCCCTAAATTAGCGATCTTGTGGAGAAAATCTAGAAACCATTTTAGTTTGTTCGCTGGTGATGTGAGTTAAAGTGGTGATTTTCCAATACTGTAAAGTACAATATTTTGCAGCATATTTTTGTAATTTGAAGAGAATACCCGTTTTGTGAAAAAAATTGTACCTAAAACTACACATTCTTAAAAAGCCTGTACAAAGAAAATTTATCCACAAACATCAAATCTTACAGACTCTTGTTGCTCATGAAATTTGCAAAAAAAATTCATGCATGCACAAATATTATGCTTTACAGTAGTTTTAATGTCCCTTTCGGGGACCTTGGTAACACTTCTTATTAATTGTTAACAGATGCTTTGGAGTGAGACACAACTTTTACTCTATAAAGTTTAAGTATTACCAAGTGGCGATTGCCATAGATTACATTATTTTACGCACCATTATGACTTTAACTCTTTGTAACACAGGATTTGGTTTTTTGTCCTCCTCTTCTTCCAGCACTGAAGTCAACTGTCCAAGTTGCCACACCGGCTTGCCTATTTGGTTATTGTTGGATAACTACAAGAAACAAGGAAGAAAAATATTTGCAGGTCAACCATTTGCTCTATGAGGTAGCAGAGCTTTCACCAGATCCCATCCCATTTTATACATATTGGTATTGATAACTGTGAGTTTCTTAAAAAAATCAGTGATGATGAGGGTGCAAAATTTGGCACCACTGCAAACAGTGAAGTGATACATACTGAATTTGTAATGTAAACAAAATCATTTTTAACCAGGAAGTGACAGTGCTTTTGCAAATGTGGTCCCAGCTACAGGTGCTGTCAATGGTCACCAAAATCAATTACCATATGCATGTGTGCTTGTGACAAAGTTGTCTATTTTTTTTTAAATTGGACTTGGTCATATCTATACAAGTTTGGTCACTCAATTGTGATGGTTTGTACTTCAGGTATACATATCATTCTCACTTCTGTGATTTAAGGATTTATGTTTGTATTCAGATACTGTGACATTTTTTTGTGTTTGTAATGTAAAATACACTTTTTAGCAATATGCTGATCATGTATGCAAGAATGCCAAATCACTTTTTGGTTATATTGAGTCTAAGAGATATCAATTGTTATGGTATACCTGGTTTTTAATTGTTATGATATACCTGGTTTTATTATCCCCCTGGCTTGAAAAGCAGAGGGGAATATTGCGAGGGTGCGCATGTCTGTATGTGTATGTATGTATGTGTGTAAGTGTCTCCTTCGAAAAGTTGAAGTTGGATTTAAACCAGACTTGGAGTTAAGGTACAATAGGGGTTCCTTCATATGTGGATGGTGTCAAAGGTCATGGACCAAGGTGAAAGGTCATCTGAGGTCATGTTCCAGACTGCCATCTTGCCAGGGGGATGTCGTAAGTTTACTTGCAGTATTTTTTTAAAAGTTGAAGTTCACAAACCCATTTTTCATTAGGGTCTAATTTACTACCATTACCAATGTGAGTGCAAGAAGTGCCAAAGTTCACTTCTCCACAACATCAGCCATAGCACTGCCCTCAGTGACAACAATGTCAATTAGTTGGCCAACTTCTTTTTTTAATTTGAATAAATTAATGCCAACATATTCAAATTTCAAATTGTGTACAATTTCTATATGCTCTGTGCGAGTGTAAGAAGTGTTCAAGTCCTTAATCAGTTGCAAATCCAGCCTTTTGTAATATTAATCCACCTATATCCAAACCTGGAAAAAATGTGGGGAACCACGAATGGATGCCCCATGTTATAACAACATAGAATGTCCTCACAAAAAGGAACAGTCTTGGGTCTCTCATCATAGCTCAATCACATGGCAAATCAATGGTGATACATCTTCCTATCATCTTCAATACCTCAATTGCTAATTCACCATGATGTATTTTATTTTGGTTTCATAAGGTCTCAGACAAGGCAAGTAAAGGCCAAGTACTGTAGACAAACCAAAATAGGATGCCTAATATAAACAAAAAAAAGTAAACACAAGTACCCTCAAATAACTTTGAGAAAACGGTTATCTTCTGAAGACAAACAAAATAAGCATAATATTATCTGGTTTTGATATCAACAGTCTATTTTAACACTTGCAGCCTATTTTAAAGTGTCCGAACCAAAGCCATGATGGGTCGATGATAATCATTGTGTATTTAGCTATTTCAATCAAATGAAATACAATGGTGCTATCAAACAACAAACATATTCATCTGTAAATCAACAAGCTGTGAAAAGAGATAAGTGTTTGCTTGGTAAAATAGGAAATCTCCTGTTTACTCTTTAAGAAAACTGATAGTTTTGCCTCATCGTTCTTATCCAACACAGATAAATTTGTCAAATATCTTTGTGTATTTTGCCTATTCTTGAATCTTGCTCTAACAAAATATCATTTTAAATACACAGTATATCTAAAGATCAACAATTTGTGAATAGGCAAGTGTTTGATTTGAGTAACCTAAATATATATCTATCTTTTATTTTAATATACTTGGTGTGTAATATCAAGATAACATTCCATTTGAGAAATTTAAACAAATGTTATGATTTTTTTAAATGATCATGCATTATACACATGGATCCCTATTTTATTTTGTGGCCTCATTCAAAAGCCTCATCCACCGAGGGCAGAGTTCAGCAACCTGTGCAAGAATATGAATTGATAAGAACTGCGCTTTTGTATTCTGGTTAAAATATATCATAATAAAACAAGGCGATTATCAAACGACTAGTGTCGTCTGCTTTCGTGATCTATCTTTCCTTCACTCTCTGCACAAGTTGACCTCTAATGACCTTTGACCTTGGTATGTGACTTTTAACCCTACCATGACATGCAAGTCTCTATGGTGCTTATGACCGAGTTTGGTAGCAATTGGAGTTAAGGTGTCCATGCACGAGCAATTTGAAAAAGGTTAAAGGCAAGTGCTAAGTCAGAAAATCAAAAACTCATCAAAATCAGATTTTTGCATGTCTGTAACAAGTACAGGTATCCTAACATGCCCTGCAAATAATAGACCAAAAGCAACCTGATAAGGACAACATTGGTTAATTCAGTCATTACTGCCCATATAGACACTAACTACAACACATAATTGAATAGGGATTTGTATCTTTGAACACTGCCATTTTCTTCCTTTTCTGTCAATTCTTCAGTTGGAAAAGTAACTTATGAGTATAAAGACTTATTCTTCACTTAAAAGCTTTTCCTGCACATTTCAAATATTTTGACTTTTTTGGGTAAATCACTGATAGTGTCTTTAACCAAAATTTTAACACTTGTATACTCTAACATACACATACACACAAACAGACGGACATACAGAATTTGAGTTAGTCGTGCCAGAAAAACTAAGGGTGTATTTTCTAAATACAATGGGAATTAAAATGTCAAACTGTGTAACAAGACCTGAGACACTGTTGGCAATTCTTTTTACAAAAATGTTTACAAAAAAAATTGAAAAAAGGCTGAAAATAAATGAAAACACAAAGTTGGACAACAAAATAGCCTGAATTCAGGTTTTAGCCAGAAAATTTTCATGCCTGTTACAGGAATTAAAATGAAGATACTTCCTTTTTTACAAATAATATGCAACCCTATGCCAATTAAGGCAGAGAGAAGTATATCTCCTTTTATTGTCTTTAAAGGCTATCCTCCCCACTACATGTATTTAAACATAAGAGAAAGAATGAACAAAACCATAGTCAAGGAAATCATAATATTAGGCACCTTATAAAAGATACACCTTTGCCACAGAGGGCCATATTGCTGAACTAATTTTTAGGAATTTTTTTTGCAGGTTTTCTTGCCTTGCAGCACATTCTACAACCTACCCTAAACAAACGTCTGCTCTTCTACTGTCCCAATCCCATTTTCGACAGAAACATAGGCACGCGAGTTCATGTATACAACGCATTCATGCATGCGCAGACAGACAGAAAGAGACCAAGACACGTACACGTACAAACAAACACACAAACTCACAAGAATGCTCTTGAGTACAAACAACAACTTAAATTTCCACACATGAATTAATTTTTCTTAAAAAAAACATGAAACACAACTTGCACTCTCTTACCTCTAAAACTAAGGAAAGACAGGCTGGGAAGAACGTCATGAAGACAAAGTAATTGGCAATCACCGACAGACAACCAAAGCAACATAGCACCTCAAGTTTTCTGATGCCTGTAATAAGAACAATGAAAAGTCAAATATGCACTCAAATTGTCAATTAGTATTTGGTTAAGTATGAATGCGGATCTTACCAATCACCTACCTTACCATAAACAAAATTTGCAAGCGCTTCTCACACTTGAATTATACAGGGTAGAACAACCCCCCCCCTTTTGTGGCAAACTGGGAAAAGCAATTGCTAACTTTTTCTATAATTATTTATAATTACCTATATATTTTATATATTAGCATTACATACATCAATATCTCACAATTCTAAAATACCTTTATTATTGCCGTATTTAATGGGCCCATTATTAATAATTTCAATATGAATAAAATCTTTTATAACATTTATACTACTATTCCTCACCTGATAGTGTTCCAACACCAATTACTAGTGTGGTAACTAAAGTGTCCAATGTAATATTTGGGCCTAGCAGAGCCATACCTCGAGCTATATTATCTGATACATCATTCTGTATTTGAAAACAAAGAAAAAGAAATAGACAGAAATATTGACAGTAAAAACAAATGCTTGTTTGATCCAAAAAGTCTCCATTATGGTAACCTTTTCTACTCAGATGTCACAGTGAATACAAAGACATTGCTAAGTTTGTATTTCTCATAAAATTGAAATCAAAGCATATGGGCTGAATTGAGAATAAATATCATCTACATTGCAAATCTTTTAAAATAAAGTCAGCATTTCCAAGTTGTGCTGAACATAGCAACATTGAGGAGGTAATGATGACTAACAAAGGGTGAATTAATTTGCAATGTTTTCTCAGGTCCTAAATTCAGACTTGTCATAAGACAGGATGGGCACATTTCACAAAGGAGTTTTATGATTGATATGTATCATACATAATAGGGTTTCATAAACTTATTGGGTTCAGAGAAGAGTACTTACAATGGTGGCATGAAAGCTTTATTTAGTTATTACTTTCTTAGCTTTGGTAGATCATTCAGAGTTCAGACACTGCTTTCCAATGATGCTCAGGGAACCGAGATGGTTTAGGACTGTCAGGAGTTTACACACTACTCTTTCCCAAACTGACCATGATTTGCATGTACAGGTATTACTCTCCATGTAAACAAGAGAGTTCTCACATAAAATTAAATCCACAACTTAGTACCTGATTAAATCCCTTTGTAAGACTCCCCTGGAATTTTTTTTTTTTTTTTTTTTATTTAATGGGCCCATTATTAATAATTTCAATATGAATAAAATCTTTTATAACATTTATACTACTATTCCTCACCTGATAGTGTTCCAACACCAATTACTAGTGTGGTAACTAAAGTGTCCAATGTAATATTTGGGCCTAGCAGAGCCATACCTCGAGCTATATTATCTGATACATCATTCTGTATTTGAAAACAAAGAAAAAGAAATAGACAGAAATATTGACAGTAAAAACAAATGCTTGTTTGATCCAAAAAGTCTCCATTATGGTAACCTTTTCTACTCAGATGTCACAGTGAATACAAAGACATTGCTAAGTTTGTATTTCTCATAAAATTGAAATCAAAGCATATGGGCTGAATTGAGAATAAATATCATCTACATTGCAAATCTTTTAAAATAAAGTCAGCATTTCCAAGTTGTGCTGAACATAGCAACATTGAGGAGGTAATGATGACTAACAAAGGGTGAATTAAATTGCAATGTTTTCTCAGGTCCTAAATTCAGACTTGTCATAAGACAGGATGGGCACATTTCACAAAGGAGTTTTATGATTGATATGTATCATACATAATAGGGTTTCATAAACTTATCATAAAATTGGGTTCAGAGAAGAGTACTTACAATGGTGGCATGAAAGCTTTATTTAGTTATTACTTTCTTAGCTTTGGTAGATCATTCAGAGTTCAGACACTGCTTTCCAATGATGCTCAGGGAACCGAGATGGTTTAGGACTGTCAGGAGTTTACACACTTTCCCAAACTGACCATGATCAGAGATGCCAATGGGAGTTGGGAAAAAAATCTGAAAATGCGAACGGAGGGAGCGAAGCGACCGGAGTATCGCCCCTAACGGCCGGGGGTGCAGGGGCCCGCTTAAGTAAGAAGGTTTTTTTTTTTTTTTTTTTTCAATCAAACAATAAAAAATCGGAAAAAGTAAAAAAATCTGAAAAATATAGAAAAATCGGATTTTAATCCCAGAAATGTAAAAAAATCGGATTTCCGATTAAAATCGGAAGATTGGCATCTCTGCATGATTTGCATGTACAGGTATTACTCTCCATGTAAACAAGAGAGTTCTCACATAAAATTAAATCCACAACTTAGTACCTGATTAAAGATACACCTTTGCCACAGAGGGCCATATTG
The DNA here is from genome assembly GCA_023653785.1 of Ophioderma brevispina. Taxonomy (NCBI): domain Eukaryota; kingdom Metazoa; phylum Echinodermata; class Ophiuroidea; order Amphilepidida; family Ophiodermatidae; genus Ophioderma; species Ophioderma brevispina. Next base: position 71,058 of record JAMKCH010042757.1, read on the forward strand.
CTGAACTAATTTTTAGGAATTTTTTTTGCAGGTTTTCTTGCCTTGCAGCACATTCTACAACCTACCCTAAACAAACGTCTGCTCTTCTACTGTCCCAATCCCATTTTCGACAGAAACATAGGCACGCGAGTTCATGTATACAACGCATTCATGCATGCGCAGACAGACAGAAAGAGACCAAGACACGTACACGTACAAACAAACACACAAACTCACAAGAATGCTCTTGAGTACAAACAACAACTTAAATTTCCACACATGAATTAATTTTTCTTAAAAAAAACATGAAACACAACTTGCACTCTCTTACCTCTAAAACTAAGGAAAGACAGGCTGGGAAGAACGTCATGAAGACAAAGTAATTGGCAATCACCGACAGACAACCAAAGCAACATAGCACCTCAAGTTTTCTGATGCCTGTAATAAGAACAATGAAAAGTCAAATATGCACTCAAATTGTCAATTAGTATTTGGTTAAGTATGAATGCGGATCTTACCAATCACCTACCTTACCATAAACAAAATTTGCAAGCGCTTCTCACACTTGAATTATACAGGGTAGAACAACCCCCCCCCTTTTGTGGCAAACTGGGAAAAGCAATTGCTAACTTTTTCTATAATTATTTATAATTACCTATATATTTTATATATTAGCATTACATACATCAATATCTCACAATTCTAAAATACCTTTATTATTGCCGTATTTAATGGGCCCATTATTAATAATTTCAATATGAATAAAATCTTTTATAACATTTATACTACTATTCCTCACCTGATAGTGTTCCAACACCAATTACTAGTGTGGTAACTAAAGTGTCCAATGTAATATTTGGGCCTAGCAGAGCCATACCTCGAGCTATATTATCTGATACATCATTCTGTATTTGAAAACAAAGAAAAAGAAATAGACAGAAATATTGACAGTAAAAACAAATGCTTGTTTGATCCAAAAAGTCTCCATTATGGTAACCTTTTCTACTCAGATGTCACAGTGAATACAAAGACATTGCTAAGTTTGTATTTCTCATAAAATTGAAATCAAAGCATATGGGCTGAATTGAGAATAAATATCATCTACATTGCAAATCTTTTAAAATAAAGTCAGCATTTCCAAGTTGTGCTGAACATAGCAACATTGAGGAGGTAATGATGACTAACAAAGGGTGAATTAATTTGCAATGTTTTCTCAGGTCCTAAATTCAGACTTGTCATAAGACAGGATGGGCACATTTCACAAAGGAGTTTTATGATTGATATGTATCATACATAATAGGGTTTCATAAACTTATTGGGTTCAGAGAAGAGTACTTACAATGGTGGCATGAAAGCTTTATTTAGTTATTACTTTCTTAGCTTTGGTAGATCATTCAGAGTTCAGACACTGCTTTCCAATGATGCTCAGGGAACCGAGATGGTTTAGGACTGTCAGGAGTTTACACACTACTCTTTCCCAAACTGACCATGATTTGCATGTACAGGTATTACTCTCCATGTAAACAAGAGAGTTCTCACATAAAATTAAATCCACAACTTAGTACCTGATTAAATCCCTTTGTAAGACTCCCCTGGAATTTTTTTTTTTTTTTTTTTTATTTAATGGGCCCATTATTAATAATTTCAATATGAATAAAATCTTTTATAACATTTATACTACTATTCCTCACCTGATAGTGTTCCAACACCAATTACTAGTGTGGTAACTAAAGTGTCCAATGTAATATTTGGGCCTAGCAGAGCCATACCTCGAGCTATATTATCTGATACATCATTCTGTATTTGAAAACAAAGAAAAAGAAATAGACAGAAATATTGACAGTAAAAACAAATGCTTGTTTGATCCAAAAAGTCTCCATTATGGTAACCTTTTCTACTCAGATGTCACAGTGAATACAAAGACATTGCTAAGTTTGTATTTCTCATAAAATTGAAATCAAAGCATATGGGCTGAATTGAGAATAAATATCATCTACATTGCAAATCTTTTAAAATAAAGTCAGCATTTCCAAGTTGTGCTGAACATAGCAACATTGAGGAGGTAATGATGACTAACAAAGGGTGAATTAAATTGCAATGTTTTCTCAGGTCCTAAATTCAGACTTGTCATAAGACAGGATGGGCACATTTCACAAAGGAGTTTTATGATTGATATGTATCATACATAATAGGGTTTCATAAACTTATCATAAAATTGGGTTCAGAGAAGAGTACTTACAATGGTGGCATGAAAGCTTTATTTAGTTATTACTTTCTTAGCTTTGGTAGATCATTCAGAGTTCAGACACTGCTTTCCAATGATGCTCAGGGAACCGAGATGGTTTAGGACTGTCAGGAGTTTACACACTTTCCCAAACTGACCATGATCAGAGAATGCCAATGGGAGTTTTGGGAAAAATCTGAAATGCGAACGGAGGAGCGAAGCGACCGGAGTATCGCCCCTAACGACCGGGTGCAGGGGCCCGCTTAGCTCAGAAGGTTCACATTAGCAACTCTAGATGGGGTGTCATCCGTATCAAGCTGATAGTGCTGTACAGACTAAAATTGCTATCACTGATGGTGGTCATGGAGACAGATCACTTAAATTGATCTAAAAAAACTTTAAAAACTTAACTAGAACTTCTAGACAAGGGGTGTAAGTTTTATTCATTGAACTATCCCTATAGTGAAACAAGGTTTTACGGGGTCGAAGCACCGTAAAGCGTCAAAGAACATTTTTGTGGAGAATTCTAACCTTCCCATACTGTAAAGAATAGGAGGTCATGAGGTCACATACCAAAAATGTACATTGGTTTACATGTGGCAGTCTTTCACATCTGCACACACACGATTTTTGGACATTTTGGCATGAAGTTTTGTCTGTAACTCAGCTCAATACTTGGGCTACATTTGATTTGACCCCCTCATTTTAAAGGAACAGTAAGTTACTTTTCAGTGGAAACACTCAGATTAAAATAATGACTGTATAAAATTTTGTGAACATTCCTTACGACGACGGCCCCTGTGGGGTCCAGGGCAACGCCCCGTGGGGTTGAGGGGGCGAAGCCCCTCGAAGCCAGAGGTTTTCTGCACATTTAGAGCAACAGGAAAGACATTTTCTGAAGAGAAAATATCATTTCCAAACGAGTTAAAATTAACTGTAAATGGAAGAATGGGGCAAAGCTTAGGTTCTGGGTCCAAATCACTCATCTCACTACTATCCATGCTTGTTTGCTCAAATTCAACTTCAGGTATTAAAAGGCCAAAGTAAACATAATGATTATTGATACAAGACAACGCTTTGGGGCTTTTCCTTTTGCAGGTTCATTCCCTTGGCATCAATGGATTAGATCTACTATGCAGTTTGCCAACCATGCAATCAGCCTTCAAATTGCAAGCAATGGATCACAATTTTGAAGACTTGCCATCACTAAAACACTGTTTACAACCTACCTAATGAAGTTGTCTTGCCCTATGTAAACTGCAAAGTAAATATCGCCTTTCTCTTGAGTAAACGCTATTGAAACGTGTCCTTTACTTCTCGATTGTCTTTTAAATGGTTTCCAAGGCTTGTAAATTCCAAATTTGCATGTTCTTTTTGTCCGCGCTTGTCAGTAATTTTTTTTTTTTTTTTCCGAAGAGGAAAGCTTGCATGCCAGGGTGACATGCTTTGCATTTATGCTAGTCTCCTTTAACAAATCGCGATTATGCAAACCTATTTAATAAACCGATGTTCCGATGTACATTTGAGTGCATCAGAAGTCTGAGATCAATATGACAACAAGAATTCCGTTAAAAATCTCAATCTACAATCAAACAGAAACATCGGAAAAAGTAAAAAAATTGAAAAATATAGAAAAATCGGATTTTAATCCCAGAAATGTAAAAAAAAAATAAAATCGGATTTCCGATTAAATCGGAAGATTGGCATCTCTGCATGATGATGCATGTACATATTTACTCTCCATGTAACAGAGAGTTCTCACATAAAATTAAATCCACAACTTAGTAACCTATTAAATCCCTTTGTAAGACTCCCCTGGAATGAACAGAGGTCTTTCAGCCTCTAAGCAAAATTACCCTCCATGTGAAATTTCAATCTCCACCTTGGCAAACAACTCTTATTTTTTTCCATTACAGGATCTTCTTACCTGGACCTTGCTGCTAAGAGCAAACTTGGCCAAGGCACGGCTTTGGACAGTCGAAAGGAGAAGGAAGAACGGCAATGCTTCACTAAATTGGAGAAAAAAGGGAAATGAATCTCACCATCTAGCATGGGCAAATAAATAACCACAAAATGGATATGGTTCCTCCCAGATTAATATTTCAAAATACTCTGTGTTCTTTAGCCTTAACACCTCACTCCTAATTTCATAAGAAACTGCTTGATAACCTTTGAATACTACATGTTGTAAGTGAGGTACAGGGACCCTATATACCACAATGGTAGCAGAGATTGGTATCTGTGGTATTCTGAGGGGTGTGGGCAAAAATATGTTAGTCAGTTACTGCTTCCAGAAAACTATCTGTTAATTGCATAAAATGAATGTTAACTCATTTATTGAGCTAATTAATGACATCCTTGAAAGAGATTCAGGGAAATCATTATAGAAGAGCTTATCTAAATGGTTAATTAAATGAATAAATCAGAAATCAAACAATCAGAAACACTGTACATGTAAGTAAGATAATAATGCAAAGGGATTATGTCCTAAATGTCCAAGAAGAAAAATTGCTGACTAAAATGTACATTGAAACAGTGACAATGAGGCAACATTTTCCATTAGCCATATTGCTACTTGACGAGATGCCAAATAAATCATCAGACTCGGAACCAAACACAAAATGTCAAGAGTTTCACACGATGAACATATGTTGCTACCAATGGATAGCTATGGTCCTCCTCCTTTCATTGTAACCAACTTACCAACACGGCCTGAACAAATTTTTATTTCCCGGGAAGGAAATTCTGATTTTGTACAATTTCCCGCAAGGTCAGGGAGGTTTACCAAGCCTTCATTTTACAATTGCGCTGACGCTTCACAGCGCTCATGAACCCTCGCTCTTTTCGCACAATTCATTGTCGTCCTTACAAGTAAAGCCAAGCATCAATGCATGTACATTGTTTCCTCAGATTGAACTTCGCATAAGCTTGACAATTCACTTGATCAGGCATTGAAATCGCCTATTCATCCTGTGTGTTTTAGTAAATATCATTGAAATAATCTCCGCAGTGGACTTTTAATTCTTCTTACGTTTTTACTATTTAGCAAAAACAATTTCCGAGTCTACATCCACTAACATGGCAATTGCAGTTTAGATTAGCGTAAGCTGTAACTTGCAAGCTGTAAAATATAAGTTTAGATTTCACACATTGCTAATAAACACGGTTTTCATTTTGAAAATAATCTGAAACGTCTACTGATCAACGGGGAAACATATTCGCTACTAAAAAACTAGTAAGTTTTGCATTTTGAAAAGGTGAAAAGAAAGACATTTTTAGGGAAGTTGCACGTAAATCATAGCGCCATTTTAACTATTAGAAAATTCTTCATACGGTTTGTACATAATCTAAAACGTCTACTGATCAACGGGAAAACATATTCGCTACTAAAGCCGTACTCTATGGGAAGGGCAGATTTAGTGGGCATTTTATTTTTACCAACATTAGAATTAATTGAAATTTCTTACTTCAGTCCAGTTGGCTCCATGCCAAATAGATGAATTACGGCACTACTGAATACAAAACTAGAGAAAATGGTGAAAAGCCCCGCAATGCCTGCAAGAAGACAAGGGCATGATTACATACTGCTTTGAATCAAAAGACTTACTGATTTTAATGAGATTTGTTTAGTATGGCGTTTACACTGGGCAAAAGTCGTTGTCGAATTCACTTTTTTCAATGACAACTAAGGATTAGCATAAATGAATTTGCATTGTTGTTGTTAACATTTACACTGATGTTGAATTTGCATTCAGAAAAATGAATTATGTGTTTGCTTGCTGATAGGCCAAATCAGGCATCATGCTTGGTAAACTTGAAATCGATAACAACTTTCGCTTACACTCACAAAAGCTGTAAAACAATTACGACTTAATCAAATTCACCTCAAATGAATGATGATAAAATCATCATTGAAATTCGACTTTTTCTTGAAAAATTCTGACCTCCAGTTTGGCCCAAATGTATCGGGAAAAAAATACATAATTGCCTAACTTTTTGGCAATACATTAATTTCATAATTGTTAAATTTTTGGCTAATTTCTGAAATTTTAACTTGATTTCAGAAGAATTTGGGGCAATGTTCCAGCAAATTTGGATAAAAATGGGAACAAATGCAAAATATTTAGCACCAAACTGACTTTAAGAAGTGTCCATTCTTGTATTTGTCAAGAGAGTAACATAAATTTGAAGGTCCCAGAATCATGTCCTGAGTGATCGCCTCCAAGCAATTATTATATTAATGACATGTTATATTTGATTGTCAACTTACCAAGAATGTACTTGGAACCCAACTTGCGTAGTTTTCTAAATTGCAGGTAAATGTAAATGACTGCTAATGCATGGGCAAGACTCAAGACAATGACGTCAGAAGACAAAACCTGATGTACAAGAAAGGAATGGAAGGAAACAGGTAAGATTTTAAAAATACAAGTCCATGCATGCGAAAGAACCAATTGTTGCCACATGATTAAATTAATAATAAGGTAATCAATAAATTTCTCAGATTTGCTTTGTGTCTTCATAGTAGTCAGCAAATATTGCTATTATAAATAGTTTATGCCACCCCATGCTGTGACATAGCTTAAAGGTCCAAGGCCCGATCGCTATTAGCCTTGTCCCCAGGGACCCCAGATTTTACCGGAAGTGGTCAAAATTTTTATGTCAGAAGAAAGCTACTATTTTTCTCATTAGGGCTAAGGGATGTTTGGTTTGGATGTTATGAGCAAAAATGTGCTCTATTTTGGTCGACCAATATTATTTTTATACAGTATTCAATGGGGCTTACCAAATGACATTTTTAGCTCAATGTAAAACTTTAGAGATCGGGTATTGGGGTCAAGGTTATTCAATCAAGAAGAAAACTTTATATAATTAAATTGGGCCATCCCCTTAAATGGATACTGTAATATGACATAGGTATTAGGTAATAAACGATGTTATGAGCCTTATTAACTCTTATTTTCATATCCTTTCTATGGATTTAGCAATTAGCATCGTCATTAGGAACATTGTAAAACAGCTTCTTCCAAAGGCAAAACTTGGTGTTAAACTGTAAATACATTCAACATTGCCAAAAGAAAAGTTTTCTCCTACCCATTGGCTTGTATGGGACAAAACACCATAATTCATGAGAGAGACCAGAAATGACATTTCATAACACTGTTTTGCCTTCAAAAGTTGCCTCACACCTGTTTCAATCCACAGCAAAATGTCTAGCACCCTTGTGATTTGCTTACTTTTATTGTGACTGTATTTGGATCCTAAATGATTCAATTTATGCAAAAAATACTTGTGATGTCCAGATGACAAAAGACATCACAACTGAATTATTTAGCATAAATGTGGTAAAGGGGGGTGATAGAGTTACGCAATCTCATGTTCAATTATCCTAAGCCTGTCAATTTTGGAAGAGCAGGTAAAAGTAACCATTTGTTTGTCATCATGGAACATAATGTCCATTTGTTTTTGACAAATAATAGTTCCCTCTTTGCGGGTTTGCAAAGTAAGCGTATAGAGGCTTGTTGGTGTATGCTCCAGTTTAGAAAAACCGTAAGCATAATACGCTAGGGTAGAGTTCCGAACTTGACATTTTACTTCTTAATCTGTTTTTTAGAACTATAAAAGTCAAATACCGGATAGAGGCTCTAAAATTTAAGAGCGTAATATGGTCCTGGTTCATCTTTAGATTGACAATTGTCAACCAGATGTTTGAGGTAATTCAAAGTTTGAACTTGCCATGTAGTTTTTGACAAAATCAAAGCATTGAATATGGATATCTGGACCAAAATGTTTGTCCATGATGATTTATTTTACATGAACAAAATGCTCTTCCTGTTTCAAAGGGTAGGCCTATAGTTTTGGGTAACGAACAACGAGAGCTTCCTTCGCTAACGACCAGGTCATCAGGAGAGAATGCCAGCGCACTATTCTATCGGGTGTTCTACATCCAAGACGAAGGAGTATAGAATGGAATAATCATGGTAAGAGGGGGTGATAGAGTTACGCAATCCCGTGTTCGGTTATCCTAGGCCTATCAGTTTTGGAAGAGCAGGTAAAAACAGCCATTTCTTGTCTTCATGGAACATAATGTCCATTTGTTTTAGACAAGCAATAGTTCCCTCTTTGCGGGTTTGCAAAGAAAGCGTACAGAGGTTTGTAAGTTTTTGCTAAAGTTTAAACAAATTCCATAACAATCCAATTTGAAATAGAATGTGGGAAAAACAACAGGAGTTTCTCTAGTTTTGGAGAAACTCAGAGAGATAGCTATTGTAGGACGCGTTTCGATTAACTATGATCAAAATACTTTGATATTTTTTGGTTAATCTCATCAGCTACTTTTGCTATGCTTAATTTTGGGTCCACCTGGTGTTTTGGTAATATTTTTGATGAAAAGAGCATTAATCACATTTAGCCCTTGGGTGGCATTCATCAACACTAGTTCATACAGTAAGGTAAACATAAGCAGTGTTCAGACGGGTACAACAACTTGAGTTGTTATCGCACCAAATTAACAGCCATGATTCGGTATCACACCAAGTTTCGCCCACACAAACTCCATCCCGGCAATCACATGAAGTTCGCACCAAATGCCAGCTCGGCATTTGGTGTGATTCCACATAAGTGGGAAATGACCGTGCCATGTAGCCCGTGGAATTTGATGATGAAAAACAATTTAAAAGAATGCGCCCGGTTATGGCATTGGTTCTGGGATATCGGTAACAAATTTTGTTCTCTCCGAGAGTTTTCTACATCTTTGCACGCATGAGGATGATAGCGCATTAAAACATATGCCTACAATGATGGCGCGGTGGAAAGGAAGCCACAAACTCAAACTAAAGGAGGGCGATTTAGGCGACAATTCTGATGCCATATTCCTCACAGATACACGATTTTGCATTTCCAGTGTCATGTCTATATAGGCATTATCAAGACTGTGGCCAGTAAAAGTGGTGATGCTACCTAAAATTGTAAAATCTATAAGCCTATGCACTGGTGATATTCAATCATTAAAAAGTAAGATGCCCTAGATACAAATTTTACAACAAAAAAATACCTTCCATTTTACAAACAAGAAAATTGTAAAACCTAAACCCTTCGTGCATGCCGCGGAGAAATTTTGAAGGTCAGAGTTCAGATTTGCACAGCTATCAACACACCAAGTGCGTCTCCATGGACAAACAAATCAAGGCGAACTTCGAGTGTTGGTCAATGCATCTAGATTTTTAGGAGGATGACTTGGTGTGATTTTCGTGACGAACTCAGCGTGTTGAAACACCAAATGCGTCTCCACGGTCCATCACACTAAGCTATCAACTCGGTGTGGCAACATCTTAATTTGTTAGGCCACCTCTGGACACGACTACAGATGGCACAATATACCTTAAATGTCATAAAGAACATCAGGTGTGGCCTAATTGGACTACCAAACTCTGGATTTGGCAACATTGAATATGCAGCATTCACATGTATGAAGGCTAGAAACCACATTACTTGCAAGCAAATTACTTCTGGTTGAAAAGATTTTTTTTTTCAAAAAAGCTATTCAGCATTTTGAGAAGGCTGAATTAAACTAACTTATTATAGTTCACTTAAGGCCATTTATCAAGGAAATCCATCCAAAGCCATCCTCTCACTTTTTTTTTGTAATCAGCACAATGGAGAAAGTATTCTCAATGACGTCCTGAAAAGGATTTGATCACAATAGTGAGACATTGGTCACAATGAATTGAACTCATTCAGGTGACATAGATTAGGCCACAGCAACAATGAATTAATTTCATATCCTAGAAAAGGGCAAGGTATTTTTAAGATGGGCAACTGGGAACCACTTCAACCAACTTACTAAAGCACTAAAATCACCCAAAATTGATCAAAATGGCAATAACATCTTGAGTATTTTGCATAATTCCCAAAGTGATTACACCTATGACTCTTCGAGCCTAACAATATCAACATAGCGTGGGAGAAGACAGCAGACTAAGCCTAATGCCTCAATGGTGTTATCATTCACAAAGACAGCAAGAAAAAAGCTGACCATTCTGAAAATTAAACTCCATTGATATCTCTCTTTCAAGCAAGCGAGCAAGCAAGCAAGCAACTCAAATTATGATACAGCTACATTTACTTTGGTTGCATCCATCCAAATAAATAAATAAATAACTTTTCAAATGAGGTCAATTTTACATTTTCAGCCTCTTTTACAAACGGGACTTTCACGGACCTTTGACCTTGTAGTGACTTTGACCTTGGTATGTGACCTTTGACCTTGGTAAGTGACCTTTGACTTCATCAACAAATGGGGGATGCCATGTTGCACCTGGACCCAAGGTTGGTTAAATCCATCAAAGTATGTGAATATTACAGGCAAATGTTTAACCCTTTTTCACGACAAACAGACAACAACAGACATCAACAACAACAACAGACATCAACAACAAACATCAACAAAAACAGTGCACAAAGTGATCCCTATGTGTCTTCCTGTCTTAGGGCAGGCGACACAAGGTGACACAAAAACCAGGTTATGTACACACAAGCCAAGTTTTTCTTTCTCTTGGCGGAAGAAATTTGTGTTAGCATACAGCAAAATAGCTACAGTTTCCACAAACGAATCTTGGCCAGCATATTAGATACCTAATTAAGCGTTCAGCGCAAGACACAGCATGCATGCTTGCATCTCATTTACAGAGCTGCATATATATGCCCATATATTATCGTGTTGCTATGTGCATACCAAGTGTTCCACGCTGGCCACAATTTATTTGCGGGAACTGTGAGTGCTATTCTTAGTGTTAAACGGGCACACGCATGCACACATACACATATACATATTCATGCCACTATTAGTTCATCATCACCACTTAACAACATGTGCTAATATAGTAAAGTTAGCAATGTTTGCCTTAAGATGTTGTTTAAAATGTTGGCTGAAATGCCTCTCTAACTGCTACTGCAGTCCAATTGTCCTGTTCATATGGGCTACTAGCAAAAAATTCAAAACAAGCTAGCATGAATTCTCTTAATAAGAACACCAATTGATAACATGATGGACTCGCCTTAATGGGGCAAACTAAATAAACATTGGTATAATCATATCCTCATCGTTGTTTTCTAATACCTTACAAGTTGTGCATTAAATTATTTGTCTTCTCAATTAAAGTTGATTAATTCTGTTCACTCGTATCAAAACTAGACATTAGTCATTCAATACACTGGTCGTTCCTCTTTCAAACTTGAATGCAGTTGAACACACTTACCTTACAAGAGAAGCAATCTTTGGAAACAACTGCTCTCAAAATGTGCATCTTAATTTTGAAAACTATGCAATAACTCTTATTTAAAAGTATCCTGTAAGCATTTCTCTTGACAAGTGAATTACTTTAAAGGGCCATGGTCCTGGTTGCAAATAGCCTTGTCCCCAGAACCCCAGGTTTTACCGGAAGTGGTCAATATTTTGGTGTCTACAGAAAGCTATTTTTCCATGGTGAAATCTTAGGGCTAAAAGATGTTTACTTTCTGTCCAGCTCAAAGTATGAAGTAGCGATGCACGCGCATATATTGTACCGACTTTCAGTGTGTGTGTAGGTAAAGCACAAGCGCACTGCAACTGAAAGGCAGCACTGGGTATACGTGCGCATTGTCACTTCATACTTCAGACAAGACAAGGTATAGTTTGGATGTTATGAGTGAAAATGTACCTCATTTTGGTCTATCAATATTAAGTTTACGCAGTACTCTATGGGCTTACAAAATCACAATTTTAGCTCTCACATCATAACGGATTGAAATGTAGGGTTTTGGGGTCAAGGTGATTTGATCAAGATGAAAATTTCATATAATTAAATCGGGGCCATTCCCTCTAATACTATATTCATAATTTCATAAAGGTCCATGGTCTGATCGCTAATAGCCTCGTCCCCAGGTATCAGAAGAAAACTACTATTTTTCTCAGTTACCCTGTAAAATCTTAGGGCTAAAGGATGTTTGGTTTGGATGTTATGAGCAAAAATATGCCCCATTTTGGTTGACCAATATTAATTTTACACAGTTCTCTATGGGGGATTACAAAATCACATTTTTAGCTCTTACTTCAAAATGGGTTGAAATATCAGCACAAGATTTTACAGATGGGGTTTTGGGGTGAAGAACATTCCATCAAGATGAAAAATATAGAAACTTAAATCGGGTCATCCCCCTTCTAACTTTACTTTGTAAAACTTGTAGTTAGTGCACATGTATAATTTTAACTCTAACATAAATCCTGGCTTTCTTGGAAAGCTGTGAATGAATAAACGAACAAACAAACGAATGAACAAAAAAACGAACGAATGAACAAACTTAATTATCTGTAGTTTGACTTACTATGCTTTCTTCACACTTGTAGTTCCAGCCACAGACATGGTGAGGAATAGCAGTGAAGTAATTCATAGACATCATGCATATGGTAAGGGTGAGGGTTCCTACAATCACCTCCCATGGGTGCGATGAACAAAAGCATCCATGGACACGGAATATATTAGATATCATCTCGCTTTTAACTCTGTTGGCATGAACGACACAGCAAAGATGACAAATCAGTACAATTTTCCCACATATGGATCAATAATAATGAAGTTAATTGATCAATGGTTAAAAGAGTAATGAGTACAATACAGACCTTAGTGAGGGTCAAAACACAATCAGTCATTTTTCCAAAGCCCATTTTGTCTCTAAAGTGCTGTTAGGTTTAGGCCTGGGCAACACCGTAATTACCATTCTTCCTGAAAAACAGGACAACTAAGATTGTAAATTCAGTCTGAAGATGCTATTATGACTGGTTTGTTTATTTTTAGTAAAAAGTGTAAGAATCATCAGTCTTGATTATACAGCGTTTAGCTTAGCCACTCTCTTACTACAACAATTTCCATACACAACAGACCACAAAAAAAAAAAAAAAAAAAAAAAAAAAAAAACTGCAAAGGTGATGAACTATAGGGGGCATGAGTTGGTTATTGTGAGAATGGCTGAAAGCAGCTTTAATAATTTTAACAGACAAACACTGACACAAACCATATAAACCTATGTGCCTTTCTGTTTGCAACAGACAACAAAATAAGGTTAAAAACCTAAATAGACAATACAATATTGCCAAATTATGCAAACTAAAAACTAATGCAGAGTGAAACAAATGGTGCACTGGCAGGCAGGTGCCCATCTCTCTGGCCTTGGTGTTTGGACCAGATTCCTTCATAAAATGTGGCTATGGAGGGTTCGCCACTCCTCCCACACAGCGAGTGTGTTTTACATTCCCAGCATATGCCAGTACCCATTTATACTCCTGGGTGAAGATTGCTTTTTACCTTAAAGGTCCATGGACATGCTTTAAACATACTTATAATATCCCCCCAAAAATGGTTTCATTCATAGTATGTATTGGTATAAATGTAAAATCTGCATGAAGCAGTAAATGAGAAACCGTATATTTGATAAAAATTGGGCATAATATCATGTGTTTTGGACAAGCTTTCAAAGGAAATTCCAAAATGAAAGTGATTATCGCGCTGGCAAGCGTGACCCAGAAGTGACGTCCGAGTAACAAATACGCGATATGCGTCATGATCGTCATCTTGGAACGGACGTGCGCGTGACCCAGTTTTCATGCATACGTACACAGTTGACTTCTCGTGATATTCGTCGTACGTGTTGTATCATATGGCATAATTGTTCTTGATTTGGTGCCTTAAAATTACGATAATAATGCGTTGTATTGTCGACGGGTGCACCAGCGGCGACCGTACCGACAAGGAGAATCAGAACAGAATAGCTTTATTCAAGTTCCCAAACAAAGAAACCGACGAGGAGAGATATCTGGATTGTGCGGTGCGGTTAGCCCATGTGTGAGCTTTGTTTACAACTTGTTACTCTGACGTCATTAAACGGGGTCAAATCCAACTCCAGTATCTTGATACGCGTTCGCGAAAACAGGAGAAGGCCCTGTCAGTTTGGGTATATTTATCCTTGAAATTTAACACTTTCCCGGTGTTCACTTTTAAAAATCTGTGTTGCGATATGATCAGGATACTGCTGAGGTACGAAAAGGTAAGAAATTAAGAAATGTCTACTCAGCCGTGTCCATGGACCTTTAATGAAATTGCAAATGACTGATTCAGTAGATCTGATTTCACAGCTGTGTTTCTGTGAAAACCTACATGTAATAGCCAACAAACCCATCTAAATATAAAAACTTGCTTTAACTATAAAAGAATCAGTTTTAATTACTGCCCTGAAATGGCCATGAAGTGCTAAATTTTGACTTTGGGCAATCTATCATCCTAAGTTTCCAATTAATACTATTTTGATTTTGACATCATTCAGACCAAGACCTAAACTTTTGGGGGTAAATTTTCACATGAATTACCTTGAATACACCATAGAGGCCTACTCTTGCCAAAAGCATACAACTATCATAGACTAATCTAGTCTCCATGGATACTTGTTTTAGCCACATTTCCATTGTATGTTATGCTACAGCTGTGAAATGGTCAAGGATTAATCAGTCATTTTCATTTGTATTATCATTCAATAGATAATTGTGATATAGTCATATTCACCACAGAAAAAACAACCAAAGCAATATTGGAAAGGACAAAGCTTTAATCTTCTGCAAAGGCAAGAAAACTCTTTATTTGGACAGGTCATAAGGCCTAACAAAAATAAAATTTTGTTTCTGGTAACATTGCTCTAAAAAATTTGAGATGGAAGGAAGGAGAACAATTTTATTTTTGCAAAAAAATTATGTGTGCTGTCTATGGAGTTGTCAAAATTCGACAAGGAAGACGTCACTTTTTCCCCAAAAGGCATAATTTTTTTTCTTGACACTAAAAATTAGGGACAGAAAGGTTACCGGAAACCAGATTTTATTTTTACTTGGCTCAAGCAAATATCACATGTGAATAGCAAAGTATTATAAGAGCCAGCTTAAAAAATATTCATTTCCTGTAGGCACATATCACCAGGATGCAACATGTTGTTTTTACTCTTTTCCTCTTTTTAAAGACACTATCAGTGATTTAAAAAAAAAAAAACATTTGAAATTTGCAGGAATAACTTAAAAGTGAAGGAAAAGTCTATAGAATTCTCATAAGTTACTTTTTCCATCTGAACAATTGACAGAAAAGGAAGAAAATGGCAGTGTTCCAAGATACGATTCGCCATTCAATTGCGTGCTGTAGTAAGTGTCCGTACGGACAGTAATGACTAAAATTTCTGATTTTGTCCTTATTAGGTTGCTTCTGGTCTTATCATTTTGCAAGGTATGTTAGGACACCTGTACTTGTTACATACATATGCAAAAATCTGATTTTTGATGATTTTGTTTTTATGTTCTGATCAGCAAATCACTGATAGTGCCTTTAAGTTATAAGTCAATGGACCTATAATCATTCTCATGCTTGAAAATCAGTTCTACATTGGGCCATAGAATTATTTTTATAACCTAAACAACTGAAATGACATTTACTTAACAGTTAACATTAAAATATCTGATGACATGTTTTTGCAATTGTTGAAAATCATTTTCTTAAAAAGGAAGATGTAATTTATAAGTAAAATGTGCTGAAATTGCTCTCAGAGTATGTGTATGAATTACTTGTTTTCACAAATGGAACAAACCTGATGAATATAATTTACTTAGTTAAAAAGCTCACCTAGCAATGATAAGTTACTTTAAAGGTGCAATGAAAGATTTTGAGGCACCCAATATTGTGTCATAATAGTAATTTCATATAGATTAGACACTCATTAGATTTCTTACCTTGTATTATGCTACAGAAATGTCTTAAAAGAGAAAAAAGGTGATTTTGATTCGCTTATAATTTAATGTAAAACATAGGCTGAATTTCATATTTGCTCCTATACAAAATTAGAATTTCAAAATTTTTGTACCAAAGAAACATTTCTCAGCATAATCCTTTCAGATGGGGATATTTTTTATCGAAAGCTTTACATCAGGACAAAAATCAAAACTTTCAATTTTTTAGGGACACCTGATATGCGAAATCTCTTGTTGCACCTTTAACAAAGTGATAGTTAGAAACTACCTAAATTTTGCTTACCCCAAAAATAGCAAAATATTCCAAACCTAACCTGTTTTCAACCACTCTAACAAGTGTAATTATTTCTAAGCACACAATTTAATTTAAGTTTTATTTGCTTAGTATTACCTTTGAAGGTCAGTTTTATTCTTGGTGCAGAATGAGCAATATTTCCCCAAACACTACAGAGAACATGCCTTCAAATACTGCTGATTTATCTCTAGTGGCATTGATCAAGCCCATAATAACTTCTTGATAATTTCTTGAGGCACCATTCAATGGATCCTTAGACAGAGCTAGTTAACCCTATTAAAAGTTCTCAAAGTGATTTGAATTTTAAAGTGGTGGGAAAATGGGGTGTAGATCACATCCTGAACATATTCTGATGAATGGCCTAATGCTTAAGTGTTGAAAAGGACTTACCAATTTATTTGTGGTTATAAGTATTAATCAATTTTTTCATTCTTTTCTGTTGACTGTAAAGAAATGAATTTAAACTGCATCGGAAAACTTGTTTCCCCCATAATTCATCAGGGTCAGAGTTTTGAACAGAAAATGCATGGATTTTAAGTTATATTCGATTAATATATTGGGAGTTTCATTTAAATCTGTTCCATTATTTGGTTCCTACTTTTCAAAGAAACTGCTTTTTTATTCAAATTGAGGTTTTGGTCAAAGGAAATAACATGATTAAAGCATGTGTTTAACAACAATAAAAGGAAGATTTTGGAAAAAATGCATTGTTTCAGATTTAGTGCGTTGGGTGATTGAAAATAAATATCAATTTATGCAGCCGTCGAATAGGAAAGAGGAATTTAACTGATGATATTTCTACAAATAAAAACTCAAAATGAGGCAATTTGGGGATTATCCATCTTACCAATATGCAACCAGTACAGGTGGTAGAGGCCACAAAAATAATTCCTACCTCAATTAGTTACACAAACAAAATCACTCGTCTTTGTGAATGTACACACAGAATGATGAAACAATTGGACAACGTATCATCCACTAATTTCTAATCTGCATTTTTAGCAAACATATCCTGCCCAGCTTGTAATTTTAGGGTAACAATACATAGTCATAGTGTGACATTGGTTAGAAATTAGTAATGTGACAAAATCAGGCGATATGTTTGCTTGCTATTGCAATTGCTATTGGTTGCCTTGGTACTGTAGACATAGCTGCCAGAACATGGGTACAATATAGATTGGGGGGGGGGGTTTTCCAAAAAAAAGTTCCAAATTTTCAAAAGCCCCCAAAACCCCTAAAAATTGTTGTCAAAAAAATTTCCTGTGAAAGAGGTCCGCTTTTGTCAAATTTGCCCCCTCCTTTTGGGGATGGGTGGATTGGGGAGAAAAAAGGCCCCTAAAAATCTGGTTACAGGCCTGTAAGGAAAGCCCAAATGGTGTACAAAGCCAGAGATCTTTCAATGGGTTTGCTTGGTGATCTTTTTTGACGGAGTATATAACAAAATTCAGGTCAGATCAGAAGAGAAGTTGGGAATTAAAACAATTGTAAGTAAATGTACTGCTGGATGACGCAAAAGTACTTGTAAAATCAATCTTTAATCACAAACAAGCAAATATCTTTAAAATAGGTTATTTCTGTCCATAAAGAGAAAATCACAGCATAGCCTATGGACCGTAAATACAAGCAGATTTGACTCATAACACCAAATCAGCAGATTACTTGGGCATAAGCATTTCTTAAGGGGGGCTGTTAAGTCAGGAACTTGGTCAAATGGCCAGTTTTACTGTTTCATGTTTAATGGCATAACATGTTTTCTTTCCATAATTTTGAACAGAATCTTAAATTGATTTTTCCCCTCATTATTTTGTTCATTTACTTTTACGATGTATGCATTTTGACCAAAAAACATCACATGGCTGAATGCATAAATGGCGCGGGTAAAGTTCGCGTAGTACACATACGCGTCTGTCTGTGCTACTCGGCGCTCGCGATGCAATGAGCGCATCAGAAACGCTTTGATGTATCGATTCGATAACGCATAACCATATAAGGGTATTGGCATTGTAAATGGTTTGCCCACGTGAGAGGCTTGTGCAACAGAATGGATTTAATTCATGATGTCAGCCTCATAATTGTTGAATTTTGATCAGAAGTATCCAGATGAAGGCAGTAATTTGAAACTGGTGGCAGAAAGCGTGTGAGAAATACGAGATGAAACGCTTGTGTTTGGGAATAAGGCATTTATTGTAGCCGAAACGCGACAATATTTGGACAAAATGGCGATTATCTTGTCTTGTGTTACTTTCTAGGCGATACTTCGTGATTTTTCCGTTTTTCCAGTACTTGAAATCATATCAGCAACTAGGGTAAAGAAATGGCAATGCAGGTTATAGAGCATGATAAAAATCTAGGTCAGTATTTTTTCAGTTTTTCAGTTTTGGTTAAAAATGCGTGCGATAATAATGTAACCTTGAAACAATCTTGGCGTTGTTCCAAATCGAAACACGCCTGAGGGATTTTGCCTTTTTGGCAAATTAATTGATATAAATAGTGCAGGAATTTTGAGGGATTTTGAAAAAAAAAGGGGACCCAATACCGCCCCTAGAACTATGACTCTGGAATATAAAAACGAACAAGGCATATTTCTATAACATTTCTATATTTTTTTTATAGGGGAACCAATAATAAAAATGAGGTGGAAAAATACCATTTTTCATGATTTTTCAAAAAATAACATCTATAGGGGAAAAAAAAAGTTATCATATTTGGATTCCTAGGGTATGTCCTTCTCAAATAGTATACTTTTATATAGTTGGACACACAAGTAAGAAGATACGGCAAAAAAAACAGTTCCTTGAATTCCTGACTTAACAGCCCCCTTAAGGATATCTAGTGATAGACTATGTGACAATGGCACCCAAAAACAGAACTGCTTTAGCCCATGAAATTAAGTTTGTGTTCCGATCGTCTTAGGACCCCCTGAGTTCCGGGGGGGTATTAGCAGTGATTTTGAATCAGATGAAAGGCCGTATTTTTCTCATTGTCGTTCCTGAAATTTAGCCCTCAAATCCATGGTTCATTTCAAGACAACAAAAAACTGCTGTTGTAATGGTTTTAACCATCACTTATTAGCACCACTATTGAAAGGGCTTTGCCGTAGGCATAGGTGCTCTTACCATCAAAACTGGGAAAAAGTTCCAAGTTTTGTTTCCCATGGTACTGATGGGGCATAGTTGCGAAGTGCCGGCTATCATATCAAGTAGAGAACATAATGGGCATAATTCTGAACAAGCACCTTTAACATTTGAGGAGTGGCAATTAACCCCATTTTAACATGAGAGGAATGGCATTATACCCCATTTATGTCCCGGGGGGCCACTCGAAATAATACTGGTAAGCAACCCGCGTGAAAGAAACACTGATTTAGGGTTGTTTGAAAGGCAAAACGCGGATCCGGCGGACAAAACTGTTTTTTTTCCCCCCCCCGCGTTTAGGGTCTCAAAATAGCTGATTTAGCACAAGAAAGGGTGTTTTTTAATATGACTATCCTCGCTTAGGGTACTCGTTAAAAGGATCCAACTAGCGGTGATATATTCATTACTTATCGGCTTAATACGGCGATTTACAATTTACAAAACCATTTTTGTCGGCCGTATTTTGACCATGTTACGGTGTTGTTGGAGCCGACGATCGAGACGCCATCTGCAATGTCTGGCGTTCTATTGATACACGGAAGGGGGAAGTTACCGTTTGAGTAACAGATGAGTTAGCGTCCGTGATAGACGACATGCAAGCATTGAAAAATTGTCGCAGATAGTGCTCGTAATTTTTTTCACTTTTGTACTAACTCCCGAATATTGTTTATAATTGAAAAGCCGATTTGATATCAAGATGTAATAATAAAGCAATCTTTATCGCCGATAATCCCTGGATATACCCATGCCATCGTCACTTTTCCATTTGCGTAAAACCCGCGGCCCCGCGCCGAACTTCGGCCGTGAAGAAAGGTCGTTTACTGTGTCACAACTTGAGCTGGGGGTTTGGTGAGCTCGTTTCAAATTGGTTGATTCCCGATTCGGATTTTGTTATGGCTATTGCGTTACTATTATTTCAGCGGGTCATATAAATATTAGAAAATTACTGATAAAACAATAAATGTAATTAAAACAATAAATCTAGTAGAAAATGATGCTCAACTATAATCCACATTTAAAAAATCCTACTGAATTTGTTAAAGCAATGATTTCGTATTGGCGTATTGTTTCAAAATTATAAATTTTAAAATAATGATTTGTAAACAAAAGATGATAATTTGGATGGTTCTGGAAGGTTCCTGGTGTTTCGGCATCTTTGGGTTTCAATAGTTGGTGAGCATTGGGCCTTGGATCAAAATCAGCTATTTAGTTCAAAATGTCGATCAAAATATAAAACAATTTTTAAACAAAAAGTACACACTTTGGATGGTTGCCTAGAATGTTTTTGGTGGTTTACGGGTGTTTTAGGTTTCCTTTCTATTTCAGTGGTAATACGCATTGCCGAAACCGATTGGCTATTTTGGTCCCAAAATGGTAAATATAATGCTAAAACAAAAGTGGCGTACCTGGGATGGTTTCCCAGACGATTTCTGGATGGGGTGGCCGGTGTTTCGGGGCTCTTTTGTATCCAATATGATTGATGAGCCTTGCCTGGACCTCAATTTAGCTTTTTTTGGTTAAATGGTCAAAATTATGATTTTAAAAAGAAAAGTGAAACCACTATGGATGGTTGACAGCGTTTGGGTGAGTCCCTGTGTTTTTGGCTCACGGTGTTTTTGTGTACGATGGTTGTTGAGCATTGCCTGGAACCCACAATCGCTATTTCGGTCACAATGGTCAAAAGTAAAGGATTCCTGGTCAGTGCAATGTCATCCGTAGTGTAGGGGATATATTTCAAAGCAAGTTCTCATTGGGTGTTTGAGCATTATCAATCCTTGTTTGGGTATATAGGCCTTTTCATCCAAGTCCTCGCTTAGGGTATTCTTTGCTTGGGTAAAATCCTTGTTTGGGTATATATTTCATCCGAATCTTCGTTTAGGGGATCTTGCGTGGGTAAGAATCCTGTTTAGGCGGTTTGAAGAAGTTTGGAAATCCTAGCTTCGGGTTCATTTTTGAACGTCATTCACGCGCGTGCTTACAACATTTACACATGAGGGGCCCCCCGGGATTTATGTGCCATTTAACTTGAGGAGTGGCATTTATTTAGGAAAATCAAATGCGCAACATCTTAAGGAATAATAATTTTGATGTACACTTTAAAAATTGTTATTGTTCGAATTTTTAAAGGGTCAATTTACTAAAAGG
This sequence comes from Ophioderma brevispina, assembly GCA_023653785.1. Lineage (NCBI taxonomy): Eukaryota > Metazoa > Echinodermata > Ophiuroidea > Amphilepidida > Ophiodermatidae > Ophioderma > Ophioderma brevispina. Next base: position 92,645 of record JAMKCH010042757.1, read on the forward strand.
ACTTGGCATTCTAGAAAAAGCGATTTTTTTACCTTTTATGTTGAGAAAGAGTGGCAGCTTTTAATTTGTTTGGACCATTGGTAAAAACCTAGAACAACACTGAGGTATATGTATATTCTTCTCTACCCACAGTCTACGAAAGAAAAAACAAAAGATCAGGAGAAAAAAGTTAAAGCACAAACTATATATTATGACAATTTAGAAAAAACTAAATAAACAAAAATATATTGTAACTAACAACATTATTATAGCTGACTTGTTTGCACCATGTGATTGGAGAATAGAATAACATATCCACATGGAAAGCTACAATGACATACTAAAAGTGTGAAGATATTTAACCAAAACACCCATTTATGATCTACAAATGAAACATGAAAAACTCAATAGCGCAACCCATCAAAATATGCTCCAAACCACACCTGTACCACCTTTAGTTTGTTCAATAATAATCGTCACCATTGGTCTTTAACGTTTGAGGACAGAGCAAGGTTACATAAAAGCCATCAGAGTTGGAGCTCGAGCTATTGCGAAGTATTCCTTTTTTCCACGAAGGGGAGCATTTTTGTACACTGCTGCATGTACCTTACACATTGAGCCACCTTTGTTTTCCCTTTTCCCCTTGGGTAAAATGCCTCTCCTCTCATGCATACAGTAGCATTGCCTCATCACTAAAAACTAGCCCAGTGCCATCCACCAACCCAATGTACAACACAGCCAATCAGTGACAAGGACACCAAGTGCTGTGCCAAACTCTTAACCAATGAGATCACCATTTGAAAACTATGCTCCGGGCCTCTGTAAAATTACCAACACTACAATGTGCAAAAATAAATGAGTCGCTGTTCCCTTCGGCCTATGTAGGACACAATTGCAGAGTAAATAAACCTTTATTATTACAAAGATGGTTCTGCTACAATAATATATGGTGTGGCATTTATAACTGTAAAAATAAAACCCCTATGAAAATAACTTAATCAGCAATTTGTTTTCCTTGCAAAACATTACAAACCAATCAGATGACAAGCCCCACCTACCAGTGGTTGGACAGAACACTTGCAGTGCTGGGCTATGCCTATATTATCACACTGTGAAGCTACTGACAGCAACCTCATTTGAACCAGAGAAATGGTTCACAAAGCAGCACACAGTAAAATGCACTGATCAATGACCCTTGTGCTCTAGGTATTACCAATCATCCTTAAAATAGCACTGTAAGTGTTATTTTTCTAACTTACCCTGGTGAATTAAAAACACTTTATGACAGGTTTAAAATCATGTGACAAACAAAAGATGCTACAGGTTTTATCTAACAAGGGGTCACATTTGATTGTTGATTCTAGGGTCATACTCATAGTTGTCCAGAGAAACAGTAGAATAATGGTCTGGATCAATTTAACCCTCCCGTAAGCGGATTCCCACATCACAAGAGGACTCTGGTACTAGAGCGATGAGTGCAGAAAAATTAAAGCATGCATTTTCTATGGGGACGATTATGCTAACAGGCAAGTTGAAAACCAAAGTTTTTGTGTGTTTTTGTGTTTGTTCCAATAAACTTTGAAAGGTTCTCAGTAGGTGTTCTACAATTGATCAAGTGGCAAATTAAAGAAATTCCAATCCTCAAGAAATCCTGTCCTTTTAATAAAGGTGCAATATACAGAAACATGTCTATTTGGAGGTTATTCTGAGTACACTGTGTTAGGTCAACCAATAGAGGGACCATGGGACAACTCCACCTACCAGTGGTCTGGCATGATAAAAACCCACAATGACATGTGCATGCAAGGATACTTCAGCTGTATGCTGCCGATGTTAAGTGGAGGTTCAGTTCCTGTCTTCATTACAAAGCAGCAATTACTGTCAACTTTATTAGCAATAACAAACATATCATTCAGATATGAATGTTTACCTTGGAAGCATATCATTATCGGCCGTGAGTCTGTATAAAATAGGTATAATTTTGAGGGGCCAAAAAATGTATGGGCAGAAGACAGGTAAGTTGCACGATGAGGGTAGTTACTGCCTTTTGAATTGTGAGTGAAATTGACACTTCTGTCAACTAGTTCGTACAGGCGGGATCCCACTAGAAGTAAAACATAAAAAGCCAAATTGAAAATAAATAAAATTTTATTTTGCAAAAACTTGAGTACGCCTCTGTAATATATAATTTCAGACATTTTCAGAATTTACAAACCCATTTTCCCATTCAAGGTAGGGAAACAGAAAATGAAAAAAAAAAAAAAACAAACAAACAAACAAAACAAAGCCAAATTGAAAATAAAATTATGTCACAAAAATGTGAGTATGCCTTCTGTAAACATTAAATTCAAGACATTTTCACAATTTACAAATTAAAGCCATTTATTCTGTTCAAAATAGGAAGTAGAAAATACAAAATTGAAACAAAAACAGAATTGAAAGTAAATAAATAAATCAGTCTGAATCAATAATGAACCCCCCTAGTCTGTACAAGAAATGTGTACAGTCAGAACTTAACAAACAGACCCATCTGTACAAATAAGCCTGTCAGTACAACCTGTTTTGTACAAATAGACTCATCTCTTCCTTCTTCCTTAACACTTAAGTGACGAAGGGGTTTTCACTCCCATTGGTGCCCAAGGGGGGGTTCCATGGGACCCCCCACCAAGGAAACCACTTTCCCGAGGGGATTTTTGCGCTAAAATTTATACCACATGTGAAGGGTCATAAGACAACCCTAAATCAGCAATAAAAATGAAATTTGTTATTTTGGCTGCAAATTAGGGGCAAAACATTGTTTTCAAAAGACGTGAAAATTGGGCAAAAAGATGGAAAATTCAAATGAGCCTTGCGCTTACATCAAACATTTTGAAAACTTATTTTATGTTGATATCTATTCTAGAAGAGCCAAATTACATATATTTAACACAAAACCAGCAGTTTTAGGGAATCCTGTATTTTTTATGGGTGTTGCAAAATACACGTCATTTTCCCATAGAGTTTGTACAGTAACGGTTTAGCAACGTCCATGATGAAAATATTTGTTTTCAGCACATAAAGGGTTAATTATTTTTAATGTTACTATTGTTTACTTTCATGTATGTGTGAAGTTATATCAGCAAAAAGAAATCCGCTTTGGTTCTTTGATTTTTAAGGTAGGATCATCGGATAAAATGGTCTTACAGAAAAATTACCATAAAATCAAAACCCCTGAATCAATTTAGTCCAAACTTGACTATGGCAAGGATTGAACTCTCCTCCACAATTTTTTACAGTTTCAAGACTGCATGATTTGTTTTAGTGTTTTTATTTATTTTTTAAAAATTCCCTAATTTTTACCATAAATATTTTTTCCCAGCCAAAATGGAAGGTGCTTTTAAGCTGAACCTTTAGGGATGTGTGTATAAACAAAATACCTACAATCTCACATTGGCTTTTTTTAATCAAGTGTTTAATTCTTTAGAAAAAATATTTTAGGGAAAAATAATTTAGGGAAAATTAAAAACACCTATTATTTCAAATAGAAACACTCAATCTGCAAAATCTAACGTGAGAATTTTCTAAATTTGATTTCCTTTCATATGACACCTTATTCATCACCAAGGGAGTTGTAGTTTCTTCTAGGAAAAATTATGAAAAGTGGATACTTCAGTATTTCTAGAAATATTTCAACCAAAAAGTGTTGATGCGACCACCTGTTGTTCGTTTTTGATGATATACAGAAAAACAAAAAATTGTATGGATTTTTGATATTTCTTTAACCATTACAAACAAACACCAATCTTATAACTCATCAATTACTTGAGAAATAATTGAAATAAAATGTGTAGTTTTTCACAAAATTGCCCCATTTTGGTCATTTTCTTTTTTTTTTTTTTTTTTTTTCCTAGTCTGTACAAGAAATGTGTACAGTCAGAACTTAACAAACAGACCCATCTGTACAAATAAGCCTGTCAGTACAACCTGTTTTGTACAAATAGACTCATCTCTTCCTTCTTCCTTAACACTTAAGTGACGAAGGGGTTTTCACTCCCATTGGTGCCCAAGGGGGGGTTCCATGGGACCCCCCACCAAGGAAACCACTTTCCCGAGGGGATTTTTGCGCTAAAATTTATACCACATGTCACTTAAGTGTTAACCTTCTTTCCCCAAAACATACCATGCCCCTCATTTGCTGGCATATAATATCCCCCAAAGAAATCCCCTTTTTAGCCCCTCCGGGGCGGTAGTATTAACTTTTTTTTTTTTTTTTTTTTCAATCTTATAACTCATCAATTACTTGAGAAATAATTGAAATAAAATGTGTAGTTTTTCACAAAATTGCCCCATTTTGGTCATTTTCTATACTGCCAAAATCAGCCCCTGTACAAAGTCTATGGGAATTTGAAAACGCATTACATGACATATCTTTAAAACGCCTTTTTGGAAAAAATTAAAATTTGGCATACATGTTTCTTTCACCAATACCAACATTTCATGAGAATTTCAACAAGATCTGGGCACGAAGCCGTAGCCGATAATCCTACCTTAAAAATATTCTTAAATGACTTCCGTTAGTGCCCAAGGGGGGGTTCCATGGGACCCCACTAATTAACTCATGAATGGCTTTGCCGATTTTAATTATTTTGGTATGAAAAGAAGCACATTTAAAAGTCTGACAATTACAAAAAAATTTCGACGCAAAAATCCCACGCGTAACGCGTCCAGCGCGAAAACAAATTTTGGGGGTCCATAGGAACCCCCCCCTTGGTCACTTAAGTGTTAACCTTCTTTCCCCAAAACATACCATGCCCCTCATTTGCTGGCATATAATATCCCCCAAAGAAATCCCCTTTTTAGCCCCTCCGGGGCGGTAGTATTAACCTTGATGAAAGTATCGTCACTATTGTACATATCCTAATATAGACCTGTTTGTGTACAAAACTTCCATTGAGACGGGTTTATATGAGGGTATGTACAATACAATCAGCAGTCATGATTGTCACTATTATTACACATATCCTCATATAGACCCGTTTGTATACAAAACTTCCATTGAGACGGGTTGCAACACAGTATGGGACCCTCACCACAAAACAAACAAAGATGATCCAAAGGTAAGCAGCCCGCTTTGTTTCATCTGATTACAGAAGGACGACTATAGTCGCCACCACAATTCCTTTTCTGAAATAGGCGTCTATATACGCGCGCGAAGTTGCTGCGTGTAACGCGCAGACTATGCATTTCCTTAATACGCGTTGTCATGGTTCTGTCTGGTGGGAATGCTGGCGTAGTCTTGACGCAGAGAAAAGGAATTATTACAGAGAGTATAGTGCCACTGCCCTGTCAAAGATCCCGAGTGGGACACTTTAGAAGATCGTAGGACTAAGGCTAGACTCAATACAATCTACAAAGAATCTCATGGACTAATAATACAGAGCACCTCCGTTATTCTGGACCTCATAACATGCTTAGCAAAAATAGTCGCCACTGTTACATTACCATTAGTAAAGACTGTCTGAAGTATTCCATGTACCCTAGGATCATTCCGGAGTTGAACTTATTACCTAATGATATCCGTTCCCTACCAGACGACAAGGCTTTCAAGACGGCTATTGACTAAGTTAAAAGTGCAACAAGAGATTCTGAGGCACCAAAATATTGTGTCATAATAGTAATTTCATATAGAATAGACACTCAAAAGATTTCTTACATTGTATTTGGCTACAGAAATGTCTTAAAAGAGAAAAAAGGTGATTTTGATTTGCTTAAATTTCAATATAAAACATAAGCTGAAATTTGTATTTGCTCCTATAGATACAAAATTAGAAATTTCACATTTTTTTTACCAAAGAAACATTTCTCAGCTTAATACTTTCAGATGAGAATATTTTTGATGGAAGCTTTATGACGGGGCAAAAATCAGTACTTTCGATTTTTTTTAGAGACACCTGATATGTGAAACCTCTCGTTGCACCTTTAATATGGTCTATCTAGTTACCCCACCCCATTTACGTGTCATCTTGGCACACAGCGCCGGCCATTGTTGAATCACGGTCAGAAGTAATTTGAGCCAGTGCGACCTTGGCAAATCTTCACAGCGCTAGGGAGTTCACAAGTTTTTGACAGTAACATGCCAAGTGGCTGACATGTACACAACAACTTGTTAACATATTCGGACCTGGTCAGATAGCGTTGATTCAGATTTTTTGTACACTGGAGATTGCGCAAATCTTGGCCTATCGTAAGACGATTTATGCACCAAAATATCACAAATTTGTCTAGTTAGGTGACTAGTTTATAATACAGTTTATTTTATTGAAAACATACGAAAAACCTGAAACTCGATCCATAAAGCATTGTTCTTACCTTATCAGCTGGCTCATATCTATATCTATACATCAGATCGACCACCTGAGTCGTCGATTTTTGCGATATCCAGGGTAACCCGCGAAACCGTTTTTTTTTCATTTCCTTGTTCAAGCCTTTTAACACAGCGTTTGGCCGCTGAGGAGACCCACAACAACAAAAACAAAACTACGACGAGTGCATTCTAGAGAATACCTCCAATTAGCGATGCAGATACGGAACCGGCGGCACTGTGACCGAGCGAGTACAGATGCTATTGAAGCGTAAAATAACGTAAATGGGTGTGATCCGCACACATTTTAGATTTAATTTTAGCTTGCCACTTTGACAATGTACCACAATTCCATTACAGGATGATGTTAGAGTATACAGCGAAGCATAATCAGTGGGTGGGTCCTTTTATACAAAGTATATGCCATGGCATGCTACTCAGGCTGGGTAGGTTTAGCTGAAGGCAGACATCAGGAGGCATTGTGGCAAAAATATACTTGCAACAATTTGTGTACAATCAAATCATTCTAGACACGCTGAAAGCGTGTGCAGTGATCAACTTTTTTTGGGTTTTTTGCGCACTTTGTTTTCACGCGATACGGATTCCCTGGGCTTTCCCTGGTTTGTTTTCACACATCGGTGAAGCATGTACATAGGTCTCTCCCGTCTATATGTATTGGGACTATAACTTTTAGTCTGTAATTCTGAAACAAAATTCCTCTGCTATGCACCATAAACCCCGGAGTGTTGTGACACATGTTTGACAACAGAATCCAACTGTCCAATTTAACAGACACATGCGTGCCATTTGTTTCAGAAATGATGACGTCGAGACTAGACCATATAGTTTTAGTACTAATTTTTTGGGCCATGGCACAAACCCATGTTGCTTGTCATGCTTGTTGCGGGAACTTGTGTAAACGTGCAGCCAGTGGTGCACCATTTTTTACCAGTACTTGGCAAGAATATTACTCCCACCATGCAACTATTTACTATGACATGCTATTATATTAATCGTTGGCCAAGGAATTATTACTCCAACCATTCCAACTATAGGGTTTTCACACCACTAATACCTGGTCCCATTCGTGGCCTTACAAAATGGGCTGATGAAGACGTCATTTTCTCCTCAATGAATCTCTCAGATTTTATAAGCTACAGTCTTGCTTGTAGATCATCATATCTTCTATCCAATCAATCATGAAATTCGGGTAGTTATCCCCAAAACTTTCGAGCTACTGGAACCGCGCGCAGAATCATTCACCCTGGATCCTGGAGGTCACAGCACTTTTTTTCAGTCAGGTGTTCCCTGTAAGAATACAGTTAAATTGGTTTTTCGGCTCAAAATAACATATCAATGCTCAACCTTTGTTTGATATTCCTACAGATTTTATACTTAATAATTGATAAGCCACCATGGTGTTTGCAACCCAGATCTCACCATTTCTGTTTTTAGGGTATACTTAGGCGGAGGTCCCAAAAAAAAACCCACTATCATCTGCCATTTGGGCAGGACTTACCTGTTTTCTCACGTTATTTACACTGTGTGTGAATCCATAGGGCGCTTGCACGGTCAAGTCAATATTTTATCTTGGGGCCAACCTTGCCTCCAGACACCCCAAGCCATGCAGAGAATACAAAGGATAACCTGTAGAAATAGCTGAAATGTTCAGGTGAACCAGGGCATGTATTGTTAGGGTTACAAAGGGGTGGAAAGTTTCCAGGATTTTGGAAACTTTACCGGAAACTTTCCGGAATTTTGAATGGCCCGTGAATATTGGGATTTTCGGGAATTTTCAATTTTGGCAATTATTATTTTGTAAACATTTTAAAACATTTGCTACCCAGGGAAAAAATTACAAACCATATTTGTTGGGCCTTTTTTCAATTATGTACAGAGTTTAAAGTTGCAACGAGAGATTTCACATATTGGGGCCCTTAAAAATCGAAAGTAATGATTTGTGCCTGATGTAAAGCTTTCCAACAAAAATAACATTTGAAAGGATTAAGCGAGAATGTTATTTGGTACAAAATTTTTGAAATTTCGAATTTCTTAGGAGGCAAATCCAAAAATTCAGCCTATGTTTTACATTGAAAATATAGCAAATCAAAAGTACTTTTTCATATCTTTTACGACATTTCTGTAGCCAAATACACCGGTAAGGAAATCTGTGAGTGTCAAGACTATATGAAATTCTGTTGCTGACACCATATTTGGGTGCAGGCTCAAAAAATCTCTCATTGCACCTTTAACTAATAAAATGATTTAGTTTTACAAGAATATTCTCCTCAGATGTTATCAGCAACAAGGCAATGTATCTAGTCCACGGAAGCACTTGATAGAAATATAGCCAAAAATCATATAAAGTCAATGAGCTTCCCACGTTCCACTACTACACACAACTTATTGTAAAGGTCTTGTTTGGTGGGACTAGATTTACATTTTAAATACATGTTCAAGATGTTGTAATGGGACCTTTCCCCATTTGTATTTTATAACTTGGCAATTTTAATATGTTTCTGTTAATCATCACTTGGACAAGATATCTTAGTCCATTTGGATTTTTAAAAGTGCACCTTTACTAAGCCCTATGGAAATTAAACTCATTGTAAGTTAAGTGTGTTCTAAAATGGCAAAGACTCATTTTTAGGACCATTATTACAACTTTTAAAAACCAAGACTTGTCTGACATATTTAAGGAGGGAAATTCTAATGTCAATTTTATTTGTAGCTTTGAAGGCCTGTCAGAGGCAGGTTGGGTTGATTTCATTTGCATGTTAAAAACCAAAAATGGACTACACAATTTTAAAAACAGTGGAAAATGTAATGCCAAAAACATTCATGCCTTGTTACCGAAGCAGCAAAAAACTATAAGCAAGGTTAAAGTTGATTTTGAAGATAAGTTCTCAATAAATGTAGGTAAAACTCAAGGTGGGTGGTATATGAATTTATACAAACTACAAGACCAGTGAGTTATGGAATAGAAATAAACTGACCCAAGATGTAAATTATGTTTTTGGCAAGAGTTGGGTCATCATTTTCTCAGTTGTTTAAAAAATGCTTTGTTTTGCTTGTATGTTCTTATGTAGCATTTCAGTTGTCAAGAGTAATATCCTAATCGAACAAAAGGACCTTTAATTTTATCAATTTCAAAAGATTGTTTTTGAAATGTCCCCGGAAAAATGCTAAAATTCCCATAAATTCCTGTTAATTCCAAAATTTCCATGGAATTTTCCACTCTGAAATTCCCAGGAATTTTTGCAAACCCTAACAATTGTATTCTTCACAACCTTTGGATGATCTGGAGGCAAACAAAAGTCCAATTCAATATAATTTAACCTCCGTGCAAGTGCCCTATTACATAATCTGCTGTCAGAATTTTCGCGGCAAGCCGAACGCACGCAATGTATATGCAAATCAAATCCGCGTATAGGCACCCGCCTCCCAACTAATAAGCTAATGATGACCCCTTGTCAAACTTATTTGTTGCTTCTGGGGGGTTGGCCGCATCATGTCACGCTTGCGTAGCTACAGTATTCTGCAAGCTTCCTATCACAACATTTTTTTCTTTGTGTTTTTTCCGGCACGGTTCGCCGTAAGTGATGCTGTAATTGAATTGGAGTTGCTACCCCTCCATTTCTCATGCAGTGTCTATTTCACATTTTTCTGAACACTATTTCAAAAACAACCTTTCATACACATGACAACTCCTTTAACACAACTCCTGCGTAAAAGCATGACATCAGTCTGAATTCTAAAAATTTCAGGATAAAGCTCTTCATTCATACACAAGATTCACAAGTTTGTCAGTTTCATTTTTGAATACATGTAGCATTTAAAAATTAAACCGCACACTGTGGCCCTGGCCCCCCAATTGGGTGAAGGAATGTTTGCTCACCTTCTCAAACCGGGGTGCAATTCCCATATTATTGAGAATTGAGCAGAACCATCAAAAAGCATCAGACAATTTTGTTGCCAGTACTGTTCACAGATTTTGAAATGTTAAATAGTGGCCTCCCACGCCTAGAGCAGTTGTTTGGCCTAACCAGTCCATGGGAGTTATTATAGAAATACACTCCTGACCAGTCTAATAACACTAAAAGAAATTACAACTATACACATGCATCTATACGGTACATCCCAGGTCATAACGAATCTACCTTCCTACCACATATTCACTAGTTTTTTAAAATGTTGTAATATACGTATATTCTTCAATAGCTTTTGACAGCCTGATTTTTGACTTACAAACACATGGCACCAAATACAAATTCGTAACTAAAAATGCTAAAACCTATTTTTTTTTTCCGTTGAGAATTCACACAAAACTCTTAATTTCCCACCCATTTTGTTTTACAACGACATTGTTCTTTGGCATTTGACAAAGTGAATTTAAAAAATGTCTTGAAGAATTTAAATGGCCACCCAAACGCTCAATACATTGATGCCCTTAAATTTATTCTTAGGATATTATCGTAATATAACTGTGGCTTGTTCACTTAATGTTGAGCTACTACAAAAAAAAAAGCAGGTCCATTCCATGTCAACAGTTGAGATGTGCACCGTAGCACATTGTGTATTTTTTAATAATTGGTTGGTCGACCGTGACGAGATATGAAAGATCCGTGAAATTTTAAGAAGTTCATAGTCATTTCGTTTTCCCCTGCTAGAGCGATTGGAAATTTTAGGGGGTCACCATTGAAAGTGCTGCCCAGGTGAAAAGACTATGTTGAGAGGGTCCAGATTAGTAATGGAGCACCCCACAGGCTTTGAAAATCACCATCTAGAATAAGAGTGGTGTAGAATTCAAATCTAGAATCAAAAAGTTCATACTTTGTTGCCTTTCCGAGATAACAAGACCTAAATATGGTCGATTTTGCCATGAAAGGTGCATTTCCAGAAATTTTTGTGTCTTTTGGTTGGTTAATAAGTCTTTCCTTTTCAACAATGCTTTAGTGGAACAAACGGTAACATTTTGATAGGGACCGTTGAGCGGGATTTGGGTCATATATGGTTTGCCATAGCCTTTCCTTTTTCTTTTTTCTATGAGATATGTGCCTTCAAACATATCGAAATAGGAGAAAATCGATGTCCGAAACCCAACAAAAAAATTATAAAAAAAAATTAAAAAAGCTTAGCAGCTTGCATTTCTAGAATATCAATGTTTCTTGTTGTGCAACTGTGTAAAAATTATGTAATGATGTTTTCTGTGTATTCTCACTTTATTTTTATATTTTTGAATACAACATAAGTCCTGAAACCTTGTTTAATTAAAGTTATCCTTCACAAAGCAGTTCCTATTTTGGTACACTTTCTAAGATATGATTGTTGATCTTATTTCAAGGTAACCCATAATGCGGCAGTTGGAAACAGTGTTTTCTTCAGCGTTCACAATGCCTATTACAAAGTCTAAGAAATGTTACTTTGTAAAAAATGTGACTTTTTTGAAGGAAGTATTACGTTATACCACATTTCTCAGCAGTCCACAAGCTTTTGAAATATTGAATCAAGAGTGGCATAGAGACTTATTTCCGACCCTCAAAAATAGCTCCACTTTCAATCAGATACATCTTAGTCGATGGGGAGATGGTGAAAAATGGGTCAATGTTTACTACGTTATTGTGTATTAACTTTCTCGTTTAATACGTTTAATGCGTTTTAGTTAACATTATAACATAATTTGGCTATAGCATGATATGTCAATTAAATGTACCTTATAGAATAAATTAGTAAAAGGTATCTTAATATTTGTTTTATATTTTTATACAGGTCTAATTTTCAGGCAAAATTCAATACATCAGGATAACGTAAAAACTAAACAATTGGAGCAAAATTTCTTTTTTCTTGATTCAATTGCACTCCTAAACTTTAACTTCGTACAATAAAAACTGGCTCCCAGCACCCTCCTGATAGTGTCCACAGTTGGCAAATATTTTGTTTGATTTAAAAGTTTGATAACGTACTAAACCCTATTCTTTTTTGCTGTACAAATGTTTGTGTGCATATTCTGTGCAGAACCTAATAAAGTTTGTTGCATATTATTTTCCCGTAATAGTATGGACAACACTTTAAATGTTTAAAACATACAATTTTGAGACAATTTTTTTTTGGGTGTGCTTACCTTTACCCTCGAAAAATGCAAAAAAGCAACCGTTTTCTCATGAAAATCTACCATATGCAAAACTTTGTTCATGTCGAGCCCAGTTTTGGAAGCGGTCACTGGCATACTCCAAAAGTAAGAATTTTTTTACTGTTCATTTTTTAGTCATCAGAGTCACCTAGTAGAAAACCTTCATCCTATACAATTATGAGCACATTAGAAAGTAATATGTGAGGTACATGCCCACTTAAAATGGTAATTGTATTTTTTGACAAACATTTTGACCCCCCTGAAACCATGTTGACATTCGACACCGCCACTCTGCTTCAGATATGTTGAAGCTGCTCGTATAAAAACAACTTTCTCTTGAAGAATTATCTTGGTGTCTTCACTTTTCACAACAAATACACACTAAAAGGTACACCCCCGAGTCTTTGTACATGCACAGTGTATATCACCATATTCTATGGGGATATCAGCAAAAGTGTTCTGTGCTGAAAAACAATGAAGACATGCAAGTCACCAAGCTGTTCCTTTCAAAATAGTTCTATGATTATCGTCAACATATCTGAAGTAGAGAGGTGATGTCAATCAACATTGATTTCAGGGGGGGGGGTCATATATGTCAAAATGCAAAATTCAGGATTTTTCAATGTGCTGTAACTTGACTTATTACGTAGATTTCTCCCTAATTTGCTTATTATTGTACTGTAAGAAAGTCCTTTTGTGCGACTCAAATTAATAAAAAAAGTGTGTAAACAGAAAGTCCAGTTAAGCCAGAATACACAGTCAGCTTCTGCGGCTAAACTTTACCGTTACATCCCATCACCTATTTATTCTCCCCAAAAAAAAAAAAAATAGCATCTCTACTGCTGGGACACAGCCCACACTATTCCCTCATCGCTAATTGCACTATTCTTCAGACATGCACTATGTCTGAGACTTCCTAGCAGCCAAACGCTGTGTTAAGGCCTGCGATTACTTGAACAAGGAATGAAAATACGGTTTCGCGGTACCTTGGATATCGCGAACTCAACGAATCAGGTGGTCGATCTGTGTTAGAAACGGTTCCTGACAACAAAGACCAATTAGCTCACTAGTTTTTGTAGCCTGGCGTGTGGCCTTTACTTGACAGCATCGCATCGGAATGAGACACGGATAAAGGTAAGACAATTGCTTGTATGGATGTATTTTCCTGTTTTTTTTTTTTTCATCTTTTTCCAAAATAAACAAAGAGAGGTATATAAATAACTAGTCAGCTACTAAACAATTTAGTTAGGAATATTTGGTGCGTAAAAATCGTTACATAGGCAGTATTTTTGGCGCAATCTCCAGTGTAATCTCGCAATGTTGACCGACCGCAACCTATCTGACCTGTGTTGTACGGGGATTAACCACGCTCAGCCGTTTATGATGGGGTTGATAACTCCCCAGCGCAGGAAGATTTGCCAAGGTTTACCAAGATTCAACAATGGGTGCGCGGCGTGCCAAGACTACACGTAAATGGTGGGGCTCCAAAGTGGCTTAAATATTTCATTCTTGTGCAATAAACTTTATATTGGTAAGCATTCTTGAGATTCTTCTGCATCAGTGATAACCATTTTCCAGATTTAAAATTCACATGATGAAATTTTCAGGTTGAAACTTACCCTTGTTGTGTCTACATTGGGCGCCAAATTGGCAGCCTGTGTACAATGTTGACATGAACGTTTTTGGGAAAATTTGTAGCACGGGTACAAATTGGTAAGACAATTTATCTACAGACTCTAGAGATCGATGTAGGTCAAAAGAAAATAATTTTTTCTTTTTATTTAGGAAACATACAACGCAAAACATCTCACCTTAAATGGGATTGGAATTCCACACAGACAGTTTGGACCTTATGCAACAAAGATTATGTCTAAATTTTAAAAGCATCGGATAAAGCGCCAATCAGGCATTGTCGTCTTAATCAGACGACATCGCCAATAGGGCTATTTTATATCGCCAAATTCGACGAGGTTGCTATTTTTTACTATCACTTCTGTGACTTCACAAAGGGTCAACTATTCTTCACAAAAATTTTTTGTCAATTTACTTTTTACTTTTAAATACAAATCTAAAATCTCAGTTCACCAAAAAATTTTTCAATCGTCACACGTTCTTGCTACATTAGGTAAAAGTTTGGATTTTGTTGAAAAGAAACACATTTTGGAAACGTACCTTGCAGTCAAGGGCGGTTCTCGACCTCACAAGTGTCGCCTGGTTGCGGCGATCACTTGCTTTATGCATTTAAAAAAAAAAAAAAAAAAAAAAAAAAAAACAAATGCACTGGAGAGAAAGTGTTACAAAGGTCCACTGGGGTCACAAAGGTCACAGAGGTCACCAAGTCACATGAGGTCACCCCACCCCGTCCAACCCCACCCTGCCTCCGACGCACCCTGCCTCCGATGGCACCTGCCTCCCTACTGCACACGCCCCTCCCGGACACCCCCCCCCCCATCCCCTTCGCCTCCACGACCCTGCCCTAAACCCCTGCACCGATGTGTGAATGGGCGCACAGTCCATGAGGTTCATAAGGTCACATGAGGTCCACAGGTCGCATGAGGTCATCAAGATCACATGAGGTCACAATCAAATGAGGTCAGCAAGGTCACATGAGGTCACCAAGGTCTCATGGGGTAACAAAGGTCACATGGGTCACAAGGTCACATGGGGGTCACAAAGGTCACATGGGGTCCCAAAGGTCACGTGGAGCACCAAGGTCAACTGAGGTTCATCAAGGTCACATGAGGTCCCAAGGTCACATGAGGTCACCCAGGTCACATGGGGTCACCAAGGGTCCATGGGGTCACAAAAGTCCCCAAGGTCCACAAAATTCACCAAGGTCACACAAGGTCACATGAGTTCCACCTCCCGCCCTCGCCGACGGCACCCACCCCCTTCCCTATGCGTCCTCCCCCCCAACTCTCACCCTACCCCCCATGCACACCACCCCGACCCCTTCCCGACGCACCCCACACTCGCCACTAACACCCCACTCTTCTGCCCCTCCCCACACCCCACACTTTCTCCGTCCCCCTCTCCCATAACAACCCCACCCTTGCCCCTCCGATGTACCATTTTTAAACCCCTATTTCATCAATTCACGCATATTTATTAGCTCATTTGCATACCTAAGCCCCTGATCATGAACCTTCAAATAGCAAAGAAGATGCGCACAAATGGGTTTTTCGTGCAGTGAAGGAATTTTGCATATTTCCGATGTACCGTTTCAAAAATAATAGCGGCGATTGACGCTGATTTGTGCATATTAATTACTCATTTGCATATGTAAGTGCCTGAAGTATGCCCAACATCTAATCATGTCGAGCACTCTTACCCGCTTCTTCCACCAAGTTACATCATTATAACGCCTTAACTGAACTCAGATCTTGCAACACAACCTTGCGGGAAAAGGGTTATCATTTTGCCAGGCAAATCTAAGCTAATTAATATTTCATGATATGCCAATAGTAAATCCTCGTGCCGAGCAAGCTCGTGCGCAGGAGTGCCCTCTCTCTTTCCTTGCGTTTGGGCCAGACTTCCTCCGTAGTATGTTTGCTGTGGGGGGCTCGCCACTCCTCCCGGCACACGATTCTGGTTACTTTCCTTCCCAGCATTGAATAATTCTGGTACCCCCTTTATACACCTGGGTGAAGAGGAGTAATTAAGGTAAAGTGCCTTCGCTCACGGGCAACACAACTTTTTGGCCGCAGTGGGACTCGCAACGCCATGACTTTGGGATTGCGGGAACGAGCGCAAAAGAATTCATCCACGGACCACATCAGCTATCGTAAAGGTTATGCCGCTCTACAGGGCCTCTGATTCCACAACAAGCAAATGCCAAATTTTAAAGTCATCTGACTCGTCAGATTCCGAAACTTTTACCTCAAACAGGACTCTGTAGCATCTTACAATGCTACAGAACAAGAATCAACACGTTTTTTTCACAAAACGGCGAAAATGTACTAATCGGATGAATTTTTTCAACGAACTGCAGATTATTTACTCCATAAACCGGTCATGAGTGAGTGGTTGCCAGTTTCGGATTTGACGGGTCAAAGGGTTCGACACGCATCTTTGTTTGTCACAAACATTACGATTCGCCACTACGCATCTTGTTGGGTGAAGGTGACACGATGCCGAGAGTTACGCGACGAGGAATAGTTGGCTTGTATGGCAACATGCAACATATCGTTGAACAACATAGGCATGTAGTGTTTCCCGCCTGGCGTATTCAGGCGAAATTCAAACACCCACACCAATTGGGTGCGAATGCCCGGATAAACGCCCCTGGCAAGGACAGACTGTAAATTTTTTTTTGCGCATTCATCAACTTAGTAGTAAACATACTGGACATTGAAAAGTGAACATCCGATACAAATCTACTTCCCATTTTCACCTTTGGAATTATAACATTTTTGACCTGAATGAATTTAAAGGTATTTGTTGATATGTAGAGAACACGCATGGATCACTACATTTGGGGTTATTTGCAATTTCAAGGTCCAATCTTGAAGAAAGATGGTGATTGGTTTTAAATATGGCATTAGCCTGTTATCAAGGCTTTGATTTATTTAATTCAATTGTTTGAGTCCGCCCCTCCTGGACTGCTCAAAGGCCTGTCGTAATCAAAGCCTATTTCGCAAATATTTCCTTTCCTTTGTTACTCCATTGGTTTTTTTCGGGATATTTTCTTCCGCAACTTAGCGATCGTTGATTGGCCACTGGTGATGTCATCGTTTCGCTAAAATAGTTCCCCAGAATAAACGAGTTTATGGACACTGATCAATAACGCATTCAATTATGGGTTTTGGTAACGATTCAAAACAAAGCAGAATACAGCCAGACAGCGAGGATCCTGATACCGCTAGCTTGGGAATGTAAATTGTGAACACTCTTGCTTGCTGTGAAAACGGCCCGGTGAAATCATGGAAAATGGAATTACATTGTATGGATCCCCGGTGGTAGGATTGATCGAGCAATCTGCACGTACGGTACGGTGCTGAGGTATGACACTGTGGCCTATGACCTCCAGAAGCGTATTTGAAGCGTAAAACCCGGGGGAAGCTAACAGCTATTGTACTGATGGATAACGTTTCCTATAAATGTGAATTTCAGTCATTGTAGTGAACCATAGTATTGTAATAGTACACGTAGTTTCATTCCAATCTTTCATCCATTGTTTCGGCCGAAATGTAGGCCTTAATGTGCAGTAGTGTTGGAGTGCCTTGTCAATTGTCATGGTAAGTTCCCGAGGTAAGTTCTTGTCAAGACTAGGAGGTGCGTGTCCCACTGATCTCTACACACTGGAATAGGCTGTCTCCACGCTATTGAATAGGGCGAGCCGGTGAAGAGACCGGAAGTGCACAGCTTCCTTTTGCTCTACCCAGAACACATCACATCGGGGTTGCAACAGGTTTCTATGGGATGAGTTAGACATGTGTTCCTCTTATAAAGTTAAACTTTCTGGTCAATAATCTGAAAAAAATATCAAGGTTTTGCAATTTATAGGAGTAATGTTGCCCATTTGCCTGAAATTACGATAGAGGAACGAAAATGTATTCTAGGTCAATTTTGGGACTCGATTTTGTTGATGATACTGGTAGGTACAAAAGCACGTCGTAGCCTTAACTATATACATACTGTATGCACTTACATTGCCACTTACTAGACTATATGCTGTGCTCTAAATCCATAATAACTCCCATGGGAAGTATGGAGCGCTAATACTAGTTTCACTACAATTAGTATTATTCTCAGTCTTTTCGCTGGATACATAGCCCTAATGGTAGCTTGGTTGGATTGTGTTTTTACATTTATCACAAAACGGTGTTACTATACGCTTATAATCTAGTCCAAGACCAAAATTTCAAGGACCAAATTTCAGTTCCTTCCAAATTTTAATTTCCAAGTTGATTAAAAACAATGAATTTTTGTACAGAAGTACTGACCCCATATACGGCAATGCATAATCTTTTTCTTCAAAGCAAGATGTTATCTGATGGGGGGGGGCAGGGGTTTGTTGGTACCCATGCTCATTCCAGGGGTTTCTGAAATTGACCCTAAGGCCTAAAAAAACTTTTCAGTGAAAATAAACCCTAACGGGAATCTAACGGAACCAGTTTGGGTCAGAATTAAACTATTTGACAGGTTTTTTTAAATAAGGGGACCAATTCAATTTGCAGTAATTATACCACCCCTTGCGGTACCGTTTCTCATATGTGACTAAAATCCTATACAAAATTACACACTTTTGCCATACTGCAAAAGAAATTACACACTTGTGTTTATTTTGCTGATATGTTAGGTTACATTTTCCTATTTTTATCAGTGAACCAGTCCAACAATCACAACTGAATTTGACACCCCCTCCTAGAAGCTCATTTTGTGAATTTTTATACCCCTAGAGGTTGTCCCGCATTTGCAGCTATAGTGGCTCTTTTTTTTGGAACAGCTTGGCCCCCCCCCCCCCCCCCCCCCCCCCCTCCCGCTAACATCAAGAACCCACCCCCACCCCCATTACCCCACCACCAGGAATTTATTCAAATATCTTTAGTAATATTTTTAAAATAAACGTGCAGCCCCAACTCTCTTAAGCTTGTAAAATAGATATACGAGGTCATGTCCCCGAAAATAAGGACGCTTAAATCTTGTCTAGACCTAGCCTTTTTTTTGTAACACTTTCTCTAGGGTGGGGGGGGGGGGGGTTACCACCCCCTGTGATTTTCCTTTTTTACACATCCATTCCTATAAAATTTGGTACCACAGATAGCTTTGCGTATTCTCTTTCCATTGGTAACAAAATAAGTTAACCAACATTCCCCAATATGACTCACAAGTTAGTAGAAAATACATGATATAGGGTGAAAATTGATTATTTTTTTTCCATTTACACAAAAAACATCACTAAACGCTCATGTAAAAAAATAGTAATTTTTCCCATCATGTAAAGCCCCAACGCATGGAAATTAGATACTCCTAACCTTTTTTTCATGTGTTGGTAAATTGAATTTCCTCCCACATTTCCTAATATGATGTCACTCCTGAAGTAAAGCCTATCTTGGCATGATGTTTAACTCCTTATGGTATCAAGAAAAGTTTAAAATGGTTAGATATCCTTGTACCAAAATCAAGTGTCAAGTGGTATTCCCGTGTCCATACTCAGGCGTGTGGCTACTCTCCCACTTTTGCTCCTTACTTCCCCCCCCCAGGGGTACCAACTACCCCCCCCCCCATCCACACTTTAGGAGAGTGTACAAGGTTTCCCAAAATTTGCGGACTCAGAAGGGGGGGTAAAGCGTAAAAAATCTTGAAGGAGGATTAATGAATGATGATGATAATAATAAATAATATATCTATATCATAGCCGTGTGATAATAGTAGTCCCAGCATGAATTATTGTGTCTAGCTGAAAGACTGAAATATGGCAGTCAGACTTAAAAACCATTTTTTGTATCATATTTTGTTCGAAAATACCCGCACATACTCGAAAATCAACCACAATTGACAAAACTTGACATACGCTCAATTAATCGCCTAATTCGCTCCCTTTTCCCCGTAGTTTCCTATCCTTTGTCCGTGCGCGATCGTGTTTCTTGGTTCGAGCAAAATGGCCAGCCGGGCAATTTCCGGTTTCCTCACTTCACCGCGGCGATAGCCTATCCAGTATAGAGATCATGTGCATGTCCCCAAATTTCTCGCGTGAATTTTGGCGAACAGACTTCATTTCTGCTTGAATTTTGGGATGTTCGCCACAACTCACATTTGCGTGGCATGATGATACGCGGTCAGGATTCATCATTTTAATTTAATGTTCAAATCACTTGTCATGTCTGTGAGTTGGCAATTTTGACTGGTCACTTGCAGTAACTAATATTGATAAAATGACTGACGTATCCCTAGTCCTATCTCAATATTCAGTGTTTTTGTGTCAGGGAAGGTGGGAATAACACTTACTGGGGGCTTTTTATTTCTGCAGAGGTGGGCTACAACTATCCCATCTGCCACGCATCTCACATACCGTACAGACTCACTCGCAGCTGTCAAAAACTTTGTCGAGTGAACTATTTTGCTGAAATCGTATTCTAATCAGGCCGGCAAAAATCGATATGGTAAGTTTGACGGGCGACTCATCGAGATTTGGCAGTATTGGACAAAACGTTGTCATCGATTAAATTGGGCGGTGCTTACGATGACTACATACTTTTACACATTATGCTTGCATAGGGAAATACCAATTTGCGCAAAGACGGCCGCGCTCCGCTCCGCCTCACGCCTTCGGGACGACCACGCGCCTTCGAACCGCACGCAAGACCCAGCGGTGTTGGTGGTTAAAAATGCGAGGCGTCTTTGAAAAAACTACAGATGGGGCGTTTTGCTATTGTTTGATACCAGGTCCCTGTCCAGCGGCCTAACCTTTACGTTAGGTGATATACGATAATGTACAAATGGTTAAAACATTATTAAAGAGAAAAGGTTATGCGCCGCAAACTACCTCCATCGTCCCATTTGCCATATTTATGTTATCTAGCGCATTTTTTTTTCAGATAGCTCTGGTCGAACTTTTGTTATGACCACCCGCGACCAGGTACCAACCACCATATTTGCGACTGTATGACATTATGTTGAACTCTGCTGATTAAAAACCGATTCCAAATCCAAATGCCCTTGACAACGGCATAATCGCGTTTAATGCGGGGCGCTGTAGGGGGCGTATCGTGCGGGCAAAAGTTAGTATTGTGGCCACTATTCCTTCCTGATCATGACTTGCGTTTGCTTTGTACATTCACTTTTCTGTTTATTAACCTTAACTTTAACGACCCGAATCATCAAGTCTGTACTGTTTTAACATCCTTTAAGGGTTTCATTTATTAAACTCGACCCAAATCACTCCAACATGGTCCGAATTACCCGTACGGTTACTCAACTTTTAATCTTTGCATACTCTCATATACCTGTCGAACCTGTATTTTCACGACTCAATCACACTAAAATGATCAAAAATTCGCGATTTTCAGCAGATCTGCGATCTACGTTTTCACTCTAAGTCTCAAATCAAATGGCATGGGGTCATAGGGGTCAAGATGTAAAGGTCAAGTGGTGGGAACATGTGCTTTGGCACCATAACAAAAATTTATCTCTTGACATGCTTGATGAGACCGACATTATCGCGCGCTAAATTTCGGATAACGTCTGTTGTAACCATGATTGGAATAGCTACGATGCCTATCTGTCCACGAATATCGATCCATAAGTTTCAATGCTATACATCGATAGTCCTTGGTGTGCAAAGCGCATGCTTAAAATGTGACCTATAAACATGGCCAAGATTTATGCAACATAAGCTACATGGAATATCGACAAAAATGTTAAATAATGAAACCACTGAAGCACATCAGATTTTGACATCGAATGTGCAAAAGGAAACTAGCATACTCAAGAACCGTTAGTAGCTGATTTTTTAGATCAAGCATCCTAATACTTCACAAGCAGTAATTTTGAGTTGTGAGAATCACTTTTTTCACACACACTGTTAAACGGATTCGAAACTACGCGCATCTTGTTGTAACCTCATGTCAGAGATACATAATTGGCCAGTGATAAAAGTCAAGTCAGACCTGAGGTTACAATCATTGAACTACTTGTGCCACATGCCCCAATGAATCGGCAGCCTCAACGGAATAACTGCATGTTGAAGGCTGTCAACATGTCAAACATGCAGACATGTGCATGTGTGTTGAAGATGTCCACAGGTGGGGGGCAGAATACTGAATTCATCCCGTCGTGCCTAAGTTGGATGCATGAACGCTTGTATCAAACAAGGCAATCTCTGTGCGTACCGCCGTGTCCCACGCCAGATTAAAAATATCGATTTTTATAAACTTTTCCAGAGTTTTATTTTCTCTCCATTGCGTGGAAAGTCACGACCGGACGCAAGCCAATTCACGCCTCCGCACAAGTTTGACCCACACAGCTAATTTTAAATCACCAATCACGGTCACTGTACTTACCAATCCCCAACAGACACGTAGGTTAGTGCATACACTGCAGCGCACACGCGTTAGCACGGCCATCCCGCAAAAAGTAGCCCAGGTTGCTCTGGCTTTAATCCGCTACGATTAGCCCCGCTACCAGCTTCTCTCCCTTGGTGGGGAAACAACTGTGCAAATTGCTTCTTTAAGTTCACAGCACATCGTTACACTCTGCTATGCGTGCAGCGCGCATACCAAAGATTTTGTTGAACTCCCGGCTGTCCGCTCCCGGCTACGGCGCTAAAAACTCTTCGTCGATAAATTCTGGAAACAAAAGTTTGGCTACTCCGCGTAAACCCGGAAGTGTGGTTATGAACGCTTGACAATGGTGAATCAATACGGATTTCAACAGACGCGCACGTGCATTTGTTTCAGAACCAATTAGTTAAATACTTTTCATGCTTTCAATTTTCATGCTTTAGGGTTAATTTACTTATCCATGGCATGATGCCAATAGCTCGTTCCGTAGCGTTGCACTCGTCCGTACCCACCTCCTACCAACGCTACGCACGTGCGTATTCGATGCGCGCCTGACCCGCATAGTGTCATACCTGTGCAGTGACTTAAAAGAAGCAATGCGCAGTTTGTTTTCACTGTGATTCGGGATTCCCTGGACTTTCCCTTTGTTTCAACCGCGAGTGACGCAGCCCGCTCCCGCCCATAGGCACGAGCACGCTTCTTTTCGCTGATTACCATAAATTACGAACAACACCCGCAGTCCATGGAAAGGGGGAGACGCACTTTTTTGTGGTTAGCTTCAAGTTTTTGGTCACTTCGTGCCCTTTAATAGGGCCAAATTTCCAACTATTTTTAAAAATAATAAAAAATTTGTATTTTTAAAATCGCTGCTTGTAGGGATGCTAAGAGTAAGACATCAAAGTTTTTCATATATCACGGATTTCGTGTCATCAAAGACTGTAAGTATACCAAAATGCTTGACTTTGTGGCCCAGTGAGCTACAGTGGACCCGTTGGTTTTGTGAACTACCGCTCTGGCTCTATGGAGAGGTAAGATAGTATACAACATTGACTGGCTCATGGGGAATGGTGCAAAATAACTACCCGAGGTGACGGTACTGTGAGCCTACTTTTTTTCCCGATACCGAAGTTCGAGGTAACCATAGTGCACAATATAGATCAGTCTCATAAGTTGTTTTTATATACGGCCATTCACCATTAATTCTGAGTTTCCTGTTTACCGCCCGCGTTCGAAATCTGTCACCGCGTAAATATTTAATTACTGCCAGACTTTAATTATTTCACATTTTCCCATAAAAACGTAATTTTTCACCAATTCTTGCCGATTTTCGGACTTTTGGTTGTATTCTTCATTCCCTGATCTGTCATATCGGTTTAAAAAAACAGTAGGTCTTCAGGGTTTCGCGCGAAGTTGCGTTTTTGCCCGCAGCGCGCAGTTTTTTATGAATCGTCGCAAAATTAACATTTAACTGCGCCCCCAGAAATGAATGATCCGACTTTTCTCTTTTTAGTTGTACGAACTCGAACTGCGAACGTGTAAATCTTGCGGACGTTTGGCGTATGTTGCTATTAAACACTGCAAATTCACGTTTTTTTTATAATACTTCAAACATAAATTCACCGATTTATATACCATCTTTCCATCATCCCCATTCCCTCATATAAGCCGTAATTATGGATTACTCTCACATTAACCTGGGTTATTTTAATTATTTTTTAGGATGAAGCAAAAATATGGCATTTACATCTCATGCCGCGAGTGTTGGGAAACATGTGGACCTTACCACCACTACAGTGAAGGCACAATACACGTCTCTCTTCTGAACTTCACATAATAAAAAGTTGACAACTCCAAAGAATTGATCAGGCAATGGAAGGAGCACATCTTCATGCTTGAGTCTTTTTAATTATTGGTCACCAATCAGTCAATATATCATTGAAAATTAAATCAGGAGCAGACTCTTCAAATCTTTATATTTACTATATATGATTAAAATGTATAGACAATTTCGGAATCCAGATCCCCTAACATGAACCAACTAGCAATTGCAATTTAGGACTAGTGAAGCGTAAACCTGCAGCTGTAAAAATGTCGGCTTTGAGTAGACCTTCACACCATTCAGCTTCCCACATCGCTACGAAACACAGTTTCGGTTTGAAAATTATCTGAATCATGTACTGATACACAGGAGAAAAACACATTTGCTCTAAAAAATCTAACGAGTTTTGTATTTGGCGGGGTGAAAAGGAGAGAAATATTAGGGAAGTGCACCGTATAATAATAACACGCATTTCAGTGTAATTTAGAGAATTTTTCCATAGGGTTCGTACAGATGCGCAGAAGACGAGTTCTCGGGTAAGACCGCCATTATCGGAGCATTCTGCGCATGTTAATGTGTTTCAGACTGAGGTCATTACATTGCCGATGGTGAAGGTGTTTGCGTCGTCGGAGAACCTATCGATGTGAAATTCGCTCAAATTAAATGAGCTAATTTAAAGTGTATTATAGATCACCAATCTTGAAAAAAATTAGGGAGGGTCCGGTACTCAATTTGAGCTAGACTGGTTGAAAAGGGCAGGTGTTTCGCCCAAAGTACTCAGTGGTCTATGAGAAAACTCAAATTGCACCACATTATGCCTTATAGTGAAAAAAACGATTCGATAGAATTTTTTGATTTGCACTCTATGTCAGGGTTTGATGAGATCTTTTCGAAATGAATTAAAATAGGGGTGCCGGGATTGACTTTTCCAGATAATGGCTAAAAATGTCAAAAAAGAGTCTATTTTTGCAACGGGCGTTGTCAGATCCGAGACGCATATGCACAATTTGGTGCTTACCATCGCGTTGATAAAGGCGCGATCTAACAGCTAGTTTTCGCTAACGGCCAGACGCTTTCTCTTGTGCCTATAACAGATAGAAATCTGTTTTACTTTTCTGGGTCTTTCATAAGTCTTCTTAATCATTTTAGCATTGACCAAAAGAAACATTGTCAATGAAACATTAGGCCCTAGAGGACTTTACCATTATGTAACAGTGCGATAGCTTTGAATTCATGCGGGGCCGGGGGGGGGGGGGGGGGGGGGAGGGGCGGGGGGGGGGTCAATTTTCTGTTAGTTCACATGAGTTTTAATTTTTTGTCGTATAAATTGTCTGAGTTTGGTTCAATGTAGACGGGATTTGCTAAATCTAAATTATGCATTTAATCAACTTTTTTCTAACAAAAATTTATAGTTCTATGGTTGTTGTTAATTATGTCAATAAATCTCAAAAAAATGCTAGGGATCTGCCCACCAGGCGGTGAAGGCTTTATTGGTGTAAGCGTCTATCTAAGCAAACGTATAAATTTGACCTACTCAGAACGTTTTTGAGTAAAATTACAACAAGGGTCAACGGGTTCCTAATTTCAGATAACGATATAAAATTTGGTTAGAATTTATAAAAAGAAAGCAACAATGGGTTTAAGGAAAAGGGCAGATTGGGCGGTTTGAGGTCTACTGTCGGAAAACAGTCCCGAAAGACACGAACTCGTGGACCTGGGGCTTTCCCCGCTGAACACACCCTACACCACTCCTTCCAGGTCTATGTCCCTAATAAGAACCAATCTTTGTGGGGATCTCTTTTAGCACGCAGAAACGTTCTGTGGCACAAGAACATGGTTCTTTTGTGAATCTAAACTCTAGAACCTTTAGGTATGTTTAATAAAGCACCCATTTTTTTTTCTGTGTTGGGGGGGGGACATAGTATTTTTTTCACATCCTTCCCACTTATATTAATCCTATTTCTACGATTCGTCGACTTCAAGCGGGTGCCTGTTGGACCGCCTTCGTTTGTTGAAGTTTCCTTTTATTTCTGACATTAGCGATTTTTCTTTACAGAATATGTTCTTTTTCCGCCAACAAAACCTTTTTTATTATGGCGAAGAGAAAGGCAATAGTCAACTCTGTCCCTTTTTGCGCTTTCACAACACCCATTGGTACGCGCTGAACAAATGAGTTCTCCGCGAAATCTGCGCGTGCGCCATACGCAGATTCAAGCAAGCGCAGGGAATTTTCAAATACGCATGCGCAGTAGTTGAGCTAAGTTCTCTGACGACGCCAACACTTAAACTGTAGTTTATGGCAATTTATTGACGATGATTTTTTTGATTGGCTAACGTGGTACGGCGGCAGTTTGTGAATGGAGAGTCCATCATTTTTGTACATTCACCCGAGGCGCCTGGGGAACCGCTGGTGTTTTCCGCTAGTACAAATTAGTTTATTTAGCACATTTTTTAAACACAATTTAAATTCTTATTGAATTTTGATAGTTCCAAAATATACCTTTGAATTTCATAAATGGAAAAAGGATTTCCGAAATTTCTGCGGTAAAGTTTCGATATTTATGAAATTAATTAGGGCACCGTTTGAACGTAGTAAATCCAATTAGTTCATACTGGTATGTCAACATGTGCCGTGCTTCCGGGTGCGCTCACTCGCTTTTTACTAGTTATTTTTGGAAACATAACCAAATATTCGAGTCCCGGAGCACCCTCATCGAAAATAGTTTCCGGATACCGGAGCGCAATTACCCCAAAATTTGCACCCCTACATTTCTGAGTAACCATGCCTGGGAGCTATCTTGTGTCTCATATTACTTAGTATACCGCACCTGCTGCAAGCAATGCTGATGGTGAAAGTGGGTAAGAAGAAAGCGGGGACACATAATCAATGATAATAATGATTGATGACAAATTTTTAAAAAGTTATAAGAAAGGTGCAACTTCAAAAGGTGTACAATTAAGTTATTTTCACTTTTGATCAAAAGGTTACGACGCATACGCAAAAGATCTCCTTCCCATTCGTTGGATTCGGAGAAAAAACACTGATTTTCAAAAAACCCTGGTTTTGGACAAAGCGCCCCCGTTTTTTCAAAATTAGGGGGGTTCAGGGGCTTTGAAGAACCCTTTTTTTGAAAGTGGACCCGCTACCCCCTGTGTCTGTACATCCCCCAGAAATGTCGCAACTGGATACAAGCGCATACTGTAGAATTCACACACTACTTTCGTGTATCAGAGATTGATGGGTCTTTAACGCCAGACCCGCTTGTCTTGCATAGAGAATAGTCGAACGACTGTCTGTATATGCGATCTATTCCCGTTTCAACTTTCGTTTTGATACCTTTCTTTGACTGTCAGGCTTGTTAAGTACCAAATTAATGAACATATGATTCGTTGAAATATAATGATGTCTGATATTTCGCGATACCACGAGTTTAAGAAATTGGACCATACGAACATAAAAAGTGTCGGTGTGAGGGCAAAGTGTCGACTACCTCCATATGTTTCCCATGCATATCGTTGACTTATACCAATGTTTTCGTAGATGAACCAGAACGCTTGTTGTTGTGTCACTTGTAAACTTCAAAATCATGGTCCATGTTATATGGCCATTACTAGTTGAACGTTACTGTGGAAGGAAAATAAATTTGACACAGTCTGTGTGACTGAGACTGACTCCCGTCTCTGTGAGATGCAAAATTGGCCTTTGGGGCACTTTTTCAGATTTTTGGTGGAGTTTTTTCAGCTTGGGAGACCAACTGTATCCCAATGAAAAACCATTGGCTGCATTTTTTTCCAATTTTGCTCAAAGGCACACAAATTTGGTGCTTGTCGTGAAATCTGGTACAGATAGGGGGTTTGATTTTTTTAAAGTTATGTCTGCCTTTTTAGGACACTTTTTCTGAATTTTGGGTATAGATAGGTGGGTTATTCAATCTGAGACCATGCACCAATGCCAGGGTGCATTTTGAGACACTTTTTGGGCCTAACAAGGCCACCCCATTGGGTGCTTTTTTAAAATTTGGTACAGATGTGGGTTGAATTTTTTTGAGGTTATATTAAAAAATACTTTTTTTTATTTCCTGGGGGAGGTCATGTAGATTTATTTAGAATGCCCAAGCTCACCCAGGTAAGCAGCATAATTCAGTTTAATGCCCCTAGATACTACGGGGCAATGTTGTTTGATACGCGTGGTTGCATCAGAAGCCCCTCATGTCAATCAATTTTCTTGTCCCTAGTCTTAAAGTGTGCCACTTGTCCAAATAATATCCTACCCCAAATTAAAATTAATTTGGATGTTGGCACTGGGGGCCACCGTGAGCTTAAAGTTTGGTACACAAAGTCAATAGATGTTTTGTTGTTTTCTGACAAAACCACAAAAAAATATATCGTCACTGTGATTTGGTCAGAAATTCGCCAAGAGGTAGTTTTATACAAGGTTACGGCAAACAATTTTCCCAAAAGTACCAAATCAAACCGTCCCATTGGCACAAAAAAAGAAAACATATCTTTAATAAATTTATTTCGTGGAGTCACATGCCATACCCGAAATAGTCAAACATGACCCACAAGTGTATTGTTGTAAGTTCAAGCCTTTTAAGTATAAACCCTTACCCGTTTTACATAATATATCAATCGTTGTTAAAATGTGAGCTGGTGGTGTTTTTTCTTTCATGTGGCATTAATAGCAGGCAACTCTTTTGTCCTTTTTTTATGTCAACATTGTAAGCCAGAATGGCATTTCTTTTCATAGTAGATAACTCTTTGTACGTAGAGGTACCTTGATTATGTAACTAATCAGCTATAAGGCTAGAAACTACACACAATACCTGTCCTTACTCAGTACTAGACCACAGCTTTTCTGGGTCATGTATGGTTATTCTGTGTATTAACCTTGCCTCCACAGAAAATTTAATTTAATAAATGCATTTTTTCTGGCATTTGAGGATGTCCTTTTATATTATCTCTTGGAAAATTGTTGTACTAGCTCATAATACACCTCTTTGGTGGATTTCTAGGCCAAATTACAGATAACGGTCATCATGTTTTTGTGTTTGTCAAAAACAATAAAAAACATCCTTTTGACTTTGTGTACAAAACTTAAGCTCATGGTGGCCCCTCTTGCCGACATCCGATGAATTTTAATTTGGGTGTAGGTTTATATACTTGACAAGTGGCCACAACTTTTAAGACTCAGGGACAAGAACATTGATTGAACGTGAGGGTCATCTGATGCACCCTAAATACAGAGCCATGAATCGGAGAAACAGCTGGCATATTTTTAAACAGAACTGGTCATTGCTTTTTCATGATAATTATCATTTTTTTATTTGTTTTGTTTATTTTGTGTGTGTGTGTTCTCAATATCTTTTTTGGGCTTTAAAATGAATGCTTACTCAAAAGTATTGGATAAACAAGATGTTTACCATTAAGAAACAGGTCAAAGTTTTACTGCCACCTCGCCACCCTAAATTGTATCCCAATTCATGACGCATGGCCTTTTTATTATGAGAACCGTAAACATATTTGCCAAATCAGGCATTGAAATAGTATCTATTTAAAAATCTTAAAATAGTGTTTACTAGTCTGGCAAAGCCTCCAGCACTGCTAGCGAGATGAACTGTAATAAAGTGTTAAACATAGTAATACTATTACCTTTAGTTTGCTACAGTCAAAATGCCGAAATATTGTCCATATTTGCAACTACCACATTTTGCTTGAAATATTAATCATTAAATGTACCTCGTCCTCGTCTATTTTTCAAACCTAAACAGGAAACTCGAATTATTGTGAGGGCCTACATATAAATATTCTGTCACTTGGCCACGAGATCACTGCCACCAGCCACCTCACCTGTCAAGATACCATGGCAGGGAAAAAAGTTCCCATACAATGATCTATTTCGCCCATCACGGGGGAAATAGTAGCTTTTTATGGAACTTTATTCCTCCTGTGAAATTTTGGGGAACTAGTCTCAAATATTTTATGTCACGTGATATAGTTCCACCAATCAAATGACAGAAATATTTTTTATGTGGTTTATATAAATAGGGGCTAGTATATAGTGAGGAAAAAGACAGAGCAACCTCGGTAGTCCAGGACCTTTACGTCGTTTTTTTTGACATTGGTCGGCGGCACGACGTAAAGGCCAATAATCATTGAAAGCGTAGCAATCAGCCTGTATAAAGTGTATAGCCTCATGGACTTGTCGACAGCGCAGTGCTGCGTCGGAAGTCATTACACTAACATCCCTAATGGCCGCAAGTATTTCCCACATGCCCTACTTGTTACTTGTTTATTTATCTCCTGCAATTCTGTTTCTTCGATGAAAATAAATATTTTGCAGGAATTTTGGAGATATTCTTGTCGGGATTCGTGCTACACGATTTGACTTATGTAATGTCGTTATACTAGAAATGAGGGTGATTCGTATAAAAATGTGAAATGCAAAAGATTGATAATGACTCGTCTGACATGCTCGAAATTTCAGTATGACTTCGCCGTCATAAATTCTGAAACAAATGGCACGCGCGCGTCTGTTGAATTGCGTATTCAATTTCCGTTGTCAAGCGTTCGTCACACACTTCCGGGTTTACGCGCGTGTGGCCAGAATTTTGTTTCAGAATTACTGATGAACACTATATTAAACCTCGGGCTATACTGCACTGTATCCAGCTATTTATTTTCTCTCAGTTGCGCGTCTAAGTCACGGCCGTACGCAAGCCAATTCACGCCTCAGCATTACAAGTTGAACAACAACAGCTA
Organism: Ophioderma brevispina; assembly: GCA_023653785.1. Taxonomy (NCBI): domain Eukaryota; kingdom Metazoa; phylum Echinodermata; class Ophiuroidea; order Amphilepidida; family Ophiodermatidae; genus Ophioderma; species Ophioderma brevispina. The sequence goes on from JAMKCH010042757.1 coordinate 123,679, forward strand.
ATTTTAGATCGGCCAATCACGGTCGCCTGTAACGATCCAAACAGGCGCGTATGTGAGTGCGTACACTGCAGCACACGCGTTAGCAACGGCAAAACCCCCGCGAAAAGGAGAAAATAATTTCCTGGACAGAGTATAGATTGCCAATTCAATTGCCAGTGCATTATGATGAGATGATGACTTACCTTGATTAGTACTCCAATTACGGACAGAAATGAATATAATGTTATACAATGTTATGTAAACAATTAACAACATAATGTAAAACATAAGAAGTAATTTTGAATTACTTCAACATGTTTAAAAATATGAAAACAATCGCGGTATCGACCAGGTTGCAAAATTCAGCAGTTTCTTCGACGATCCATACAAAATTAGAGCATGACGTCATTATTTAACAGGGTTGCCAAAAATTATCAGCCCAATTCGCGGGCGGAGGCGCGAAAAGTCGACCTAATCGCTCAAAATTAAAGTTAGGGAGCGTTTAAACTATATTTTTGGCGTTATTATCATTTTTGACTGAATCTCAAGTACTAAAATGTAAAAAAAAAAAAAAAAAATCAAGACACACGCACAATGACCCTTAGAAAATTTGATTGATTGGATTTGAAATTGGGTAAATGTTTGAGTCCTTGACCCCAAATCCGAGTCCCCGGCCCGAGCAGGAATAACTAACAGCTACTATATAACTGTTGGTTGTATCATGTATGCATGTCCAACGGGATGTCCACGGGTTTACCCGGGTTTACTTGACCATTCAAACCTCTGTTTGAGTTTTAAATTGACCCTTTAAACATTACTCATAAATCGCCGCCATCATTTCCCGAAGATCGAACTTTACCTCGCCGACAATGTGAAGCTTGCAAGAGACTCTTGCCAAGAGTCAGCTTGCTCTTTAGACGATGCCCCACACTTCATCAGCTTCGGGAACAGCTAACTATGCTCAGATAAGATGAGAAAGAAGGAGTTGGTTTCGACTGCTACTGTCCAAAGATAACTGTTCACGCGCCTATTCATCGCAATCAGGCTTAAAATCTAATCGATGTCCAAAGACTTAAGGCTACTTGGTCTCAGAACAATATCACATACACCCCTGTCTTAAGGCCGACCTGGCAGTTTCCTGGGTAGCCGCCCTCAAATTCCAAAAAAATCGTGTTTTTTTCATGGTCATAAAGCTTGTCCATAACTAATCACTGTGTGAAAAAAAAAAATTGCTAAGCTTAATATCGAATTCTTCATATAGAAATCACAATTTTGTTTACAATTCCGGATCCGAAAATTTTATTATACACAAACAGTATCCTACGGGACGTCATACTACACATAATGTTATACTTGCATAAACGAAAAATCCGATTCCTCACAATTCGGAATGTGGCATTTTAGGTTACTAATCTTTAGTTCAGTTGAACTATTTTTTCCTTATTACAATCACCCAAAAATACTTCAATCTCTGATTTCAGCCTTTAAATCCCAGAAACATTCCAATTACCCGTTGTCAATTGTATTTGCAACGGGTTCTGGTTGTGACCAGGACAGCAAAACGTACTTCGCCTGCATCCACGTTATAAACAATTGACCCCAAATTTGCAAAGTATTTTGTGGCACTTGGACACGTTCTGACTCAAAAAGTATGTGGGATGTCATTGGAAACTGCATTCATCTAAAGATTCATCATACCATATTTCACAGGAAAGAACCGGATAATTGTAAATTAGGCTAAATATAACTCTTTTATTATTGACCCCCAAAAACCTTAAATTAATGTTAGCTTACCAAAAAGGGTCGATTTTGCTGTTTCTTTCGTTAAAAAGCTACTAATTTCCTCAATTATTTCGCCAACGATTAAAATAAATAACAATCAGTCAGAACAACCGCGGAGTTCATTGCCAGCAAAGATCTTTTAGCTGAAAAAAATAATAAGCTATTTTAGTGGGAGTGTGTTAATTACTTCCTGTTGTGAAACCTTCCCGAACGGCCAAGCTTGAGGCGGTTGAACACATTACTTCAAAGGTCGAA
>JAMKCH010042758.1:0-13028 GCA_023653785.1 Ophioderma brevispina
GCTTTATACCTGGAAGTAATTTTGTACTATAACAGTTTTAGACGTGCTGGTTTAAACTATCTATGACCTGTACGTTTCAAAATTCATTTGAGCATTATAATTCTATACAATACGGAAGACAAGTACCAAGTTTTGTGGCAACCACGTACGAATGAAATCTTTTGTATTGATTCAAGCGGGCCTTGACAGCACGTTCCTTTTCTAATCGATGCACGTACAGGTTATGACTAGTCTTTTATTCATATGGCCATGCGTTTTGAACTCATGATTGATACTGAGGAGCCGTGCACTTGCGCAGATTTGAGTGTTTCTTGTTCAATTTTGTTGATCACACGTCGTGATGTCCTATATGGCAAAATACATATGCAAATTAAATGTATTGAGCAGCTCTTTAAAACGGTGCCGCCTAAAGTTTGATTACACCATGTACCTTCTAGAGTTCTGGTCTTTAGGTAAAAAATTGTGGACGAGGATCCGTGCCTCGCCACGCGGTGGCTCCCACGCGGCAAAATTTAAAATAAACGTCTGTGAAGAACCATAGCCTTGATCACCCTGAAAGTTTGAAATACAGCTAATTTGAGTTTTAATTTTGATCAATGGTTGTGAAAAATGTTTTATTGATTTTAATTATAATAACAACTTTTAGTTTGTGGAATCCTGAAGTAAGCGATTTGAGTTATTTTTGTGCAGCAAAATTCTGCCACATTTCTTTTTGGCCTTCTTTTGCTGTTGATGTGTTACTTGGTTTATGAATTCATCAAGGTCCATTTTTGACAAATAGTATTAATACTAAGAATACACAAAACCTAGTTTTTCCCCCTAAGTAAGTTTTCTTTTTCACTGTTACATCAGATGGTATTATTGAACTGACCGAAACTACCCATGCTAGAATATGACACTCATAGTTCCCTGGTGCAAAAGTTTCAAGGGCTCTTACTATAGCTATACAAAACCCAACAATAGAGTGTGTTATGATAGAAACTTCAAAAGGAAGTAATTAAGTGCCCAGTAAAGTGTTCCTTGTATGTAGGTGTGGACCTGCAAGCACAATAGAAATCACCAAGCTTTATCTTATGAAGGTCAGCAGACAGGTGCTCCATTTCATATGACTTCAGATGATTTTTCATTAGGTTTAAACTGTGCCTGATTGTCTTAAAAGGTAATCATAGATTGGGTTTTACTTGCAAAAATCATATTACTGGAGTGATTCAAATAACAGCTTTTTATTCACAATCAATAAAGTATGTTGCGAGAAAATATTTTTATATACAAAAAATGCTTTATTTAAAAAAAAAAAAAAAAAAAAAAAAAAAAAAAAAAAAAAAAAAAAAAAAAAAAAATCCTATAGGAGGGTCGAATAGTAAAAGTATATATTTTCAGAAAGCTCTAAGTCGGAAATGCAAATATATGGTGTTTTTTTAATGTAGGGTAAGATAAGGACCACAAATAAAAGAATTTTTCATGAATTTCAAAAATTTTTCATTATTTTTTTTTCGCACTCTGTAAAGCAATATACTTACGAGGACCATTGACCTACAAGAAAAAATAATGCATATGAAATTCTGTGAAATTTCACTTTCAGAATATGGTATACTTTCCTTATGCGGGATAGCAATAACTGTTACTAAATAATGGGGATCAAACGAAAAATCGGCACATTTTTTTGGAAAAAAGTAAAAAGTCACTAGGGAGCTCGAGGAAAAGCAGAAGAAATTCCACATGGTCACAAAATAAGAACATGGCCATATGTGAATGGAAATAGATATAAGCTCAATTCCTTGTAACAACACGTAATCTGTTTTCCTAATGACCATTAAGTGCAGCTGCGAACAACCCTGTGGGTGTGTAATATACCAAAAACCTTTTCACCATGGCTCATGTAGTAGCGTTTATTTTGATATCAACAACTATATGAAAGGAGAGGAAGGAGGGGAGTTATCACCTTTAAAGGTTTTGACTAAACTTGGGATTTATAATATATACCAAATAATGGGCCATTAGCGTGGTTGTTTGGGTACTTCGTATTAGTTGACAGGTAAAACCCATCCATTTGTACATTGCAAATTGGACCAAGGTAAATAAGGTATAAAAATCAACTAGTTGGTATAATGCATAAAATCCATAGCATTCTCAATATAAAAATGGTGGTTTTTATGATATTATTTCGTATTGGCCCTGATTGAGTTCTTTCATCCAGGTCTTTACAACAGGGCACTTAGACTGCGATCAATGATGATAAGGTTGTGTATATCAACCTAGATCCAATTGCACAAAAACGCCTCAAAGTACCTGGGGGGAGCACAGTACTCATGCAATGCTATTATCTCCACAGTATGCAGGCAGAATAAATAAACAGGCTTGGATTCAAAATTTAGGCTGATGGTATTAGCCTAATCTTTTCAGAGGTGGTGAATTTGAGTGTATTTAATCTCCAGCCACACACACCAGGAAGTAGGAATACCTGCGGCACTGTGTGGTAACATGAAGTAGAAATGGGCAAACGCACAGGGCATTCAATAGAATCCTCAGACTTTATTCATTCTTTCAACTCGATAGAAATTCAAATTACGGCATAAAGTTGCATGATCCACTTTCTTTCTAACTGTGGCAGATGACATAAGCTGTACATACATATGCGACAACGTGGAGCTGGCATCTGCACGGTTGGCTTAGAAGACATAACACGAGTTTTTGCTAAAGCATTAAACATACACTTGTTAAATTACACCGGATCCATGAGGTGTGACAAAGGGTCGTTGAAAAACGAATTAGAAATCAACATCCAAGCCGAAAAAAAAAATATAGCAGCATTTTCACTCAATGAAACTATGTATCCCATTCGAAGTGGGTGGTTACAACCAAATTAAATTGCAAAAATAATACACTGTGAAGGTGCCAAAGATCATAAAATAAAAATTGGTCTATTGACAAAATTGCGAATGCATGTGCCACTTGAAACCAAAAAAAACTGCAAATTCCTGTCAACATGGGGCCAGTTACAGTTCCACACATGCCAAACTTGACAGAAGAGTTTGTTTTTGTTCTGTGGGGGTCATAAGATCACCACAGAAGAGGTGTTCTGTGTGGGTCATAAGATCACCACAGAAGAGTTGTTCTGTGGGGGCATAAGATCAACACAGAAGAGTGGTTCTGTGTGGGTCATAAGGTCCACCAACAGAAGGGTTCTGTGTGGGTCAAAGGTCACAACAGAAGAGTGCTTTCTGTGGGCGGGGTCATCACAAGGGGGCTCAAATCATGAAATATGTAGGAGGATGGATGAAAGGTGGGGGTTCGTGCCGTCGTCTGGGGTGGGAGGTCAAAAAGTCAACGGTGGTAACAAAGTTTTTAAGGTCATTTCAAGGTCATGCAAGGTCATTAAGGGTAAAATCAATAAAGAGTAGTAGGAGGGGATGATGACAACTTGGTGTGGGTGGGTCACATTCGGTGGTAAAAATTTTTAAGGCTCATTTCAAGGTCATGCGAGGTCATTTAAGGTCAAATCACTAAATATGAAGTAGGAGGAGAAACGTGGTGGGTGTGGTCAACATCGGTGGTAACAAATTTTTTAAGGTCATTTTCAGGGTCATGCGAGGTCATTTAAGGTCAAATCATAAATAGGTAGTAGGAGGATGAAAATGGTGGGTGTAGTCAACATTCGGTGGTAAAATTTTAAGGTCATTTCAAGTCATGCGGGTCATCCAAGGTCAAATCCTTGCACTTGGTTGTATGGTCATCAACCCTAGTGAAAGCGCGTGTAAAATGTGCACACATAGTGCATACACATGCTTAAATACATATAGCCAATAGCACACATGCATACATACAACACATACACACCGAGAGCACACAGCCCACATAAAGCACATATACAGCGCACGAATACAAAACACTTAGCATAAATAAGCACACAGCGCATATATACATAGCACCCCTACGGGGGCAAATAGCCACCCAAATTACAATTCCAACTAACATAGCCCACAATAACGCACTTTACCAGGTATTTTTTTCAAAATCACTTGAGGCCGTAAAATGGCCAAATATTAAATCTTAAAATTATTTACGAAATTTAGAATTTTGAATTGTGTACCTAGAGGCATTTTTAGAGGGTAATCGGCTGGTTAAATCGGCTCAAATGGCGGTTTCGCAGGAAGGATTGGTCCAGAACCCAACTTGAAATTTATACTACTCCTGCGTCTAAAGACATCCGAAAAAAAAATGTAAACAACATGGACTAAAGGAACGCCTTTCCTTGACTCCCATTAAGGGGCATTATATGACGCCGTTTCAAAGCAATGGAGAGACCCAACTAATATTTTTACGGGATTCTTCCGTAATTCTGTGTACCGATATCTATTCTATCATCAAGTATAGAGAAAGTGTAGAAAGGACATTGCCGGATACGGAATGAAGGACGCCCTCTATAGCTTTCATGAGAAGGGATGAATTTGAAACATTATGCATTATACAGCGACATGCTCAATGTTACCTTTTGCTGCTTTTCAAATAATCCCACTTTACATAAATTCCCAGATCGCCACTTTTATGTAAAATTATAATACAGGCTTCAATGGGTAATTGTTTTCCAAATATGAAACCTTTCCCCCAACCACAATGCTGCTTTGCAAGGATGTGCATTATATCATTAGCAACACATATATATATATATGAGTGGTATTATGGTTCTTGGGAAGAAAGACCTCACTTTTGCATTTTTTTCTAGGGGGCCTGAGCACTAAATGAAATTACCAAAAATAACAACAATCTATTACTTACATACCAAACCACATTGCTCATATAATATAAATAGAGCGGTCATGGGCCATGCTTTATCATTAAGATGCGGGCCATTGTGTTGTAGTCCAGAGTCTGCTTGAGGTGAAGAGGGTTACTTAAAGGCTGACTCAGAGATTTTCTGATGAGTGCGCACTCAATTTTCAAACAGTGTTTTTTGCATACATACATAATGCTTGTCCATACACTAATCACTGTGTGAAATAACTAAGCTCAATTGAAGTCCTTCATATAAAAAATATGTGTCATAACAAAGGGCAGCTATGCAACATTTTCTTGTTTCTTCATTTAAGAAATGGAGGCATGCTCTAAGCTTTACTTTTTCCAGAGAGCATGTCCCTGAAGTTTCTCAGACTTTTCTCATTTTTTCTTGATACAAGTGTATTTTGGGGATAAAAAACACCTTGCATACATGATAAAGTAGTTGTAAAACGCCAAATCAAAATTGATGGTGAAATATAACTATGATGATTATAGAGGGCCGCCTCCTCTCCTTATCCGGTAATGTCCTTTGAAATTTTAACAGCATGTTTAGGCTATATTAATGAGCTTTTGAGACAAGGATATCCACATAGTTTGTTGTGGTGGATAAATGTGTGTCATCCATAAAACAAATGTAACAAGAATAGTCTTTTAAAAGACAACCATCGCTTAGCGAGGAGGTTAGTGTAAATACTTGAGATCAAAGGAAAATCCTCTCGTATTAGAGATTATATAACCAGAGAATATATGTCAGGCATCAACCACCCTCATGCATCAACCTTAATTTTGAAATACACCAAAAGACCCTTTTTTGTCAGTCCTGGCACCTAATGCCACTGGGTTTGGAAACGCCAGGACTCAACCATATCCATTTCATAGGGGTTTGCCCCCTGGAAACTTTCACGCTGTACTTTGGCCAAAAATTGTCCAATTCCAAAAAATACGCATGTCCCATGTTCATCATTCTTTCACAAAATATTTGTGAAAGTGTTAGTATTCATGTTTATTAGACATCGTTGAGATGAGGTATTTCTTGGTAAAAAGGTAAGAAACAATTATTTCAGTCAACTACAGTTGTCACAAGGATTTCATAACTACAGATTCCTGTTATGACTTTTCAGCAATGTGGAACATGGGGGTGTTTATCAATCAATAGATATAACATTTTAACCACAGCCCATCACACCGAGATACAACTTCAAACTTTCATGAAACAGGTTAATCAATGCTTGATTATCTGGGCATTGTACCACATGATGGTATTCTCAGGACCATGGGTCAGATCATCCATTGCGTGTCAATGGACTGAGAAGTTATCCACTGTGATGGGGGGATGTCATCCATCAAAAGTTTTGTTTCTAGCTGCTTAGGAATGTAAATGAATTGCCTAGTAGGCACTACCATGTCCTAATTCTTAAAATAATTGGAACAGAGGACTTTGCACTGCTCAGTGAGACAGCCAACCAACTCTGTGCATGACTGTGAAATTCTGCCAATCATTTGCTTGCTACCCATATGCTAGGGTAACTGCAATGTTGTGCTTTATCTACTCCGACTTATACCATCTACGATGGAAAAAATAATGCACGTTCTTGAGGTTAATTTAATTACATATATGGTAATGCGAAATTAAGTTTATTCCTTTTAAAGTGGACTATCGCAACAAAATAATCAACTGTGTATAGTGCTTTCATCTTCCTCGGGTCAGTGATGTTGCAGTGAATGCATAGGGCAGATGAAATAGCGAGCGTGATTCAATAGAGCGACGTATGATGCGCGCGATAAAGCGGCGGTTTGCAAAATATACATGCAAAAACAACTGTCTGAACGGACCGCACTGACTCAAGGATGATAAATGGAGCTGTTAGCCAATCCTGTCCATTGCATATGACAACTGAAAGCAGAGCTGCCAACATTAAGCTCTTGGAATCAGGGAGATTTGATAGAATCAGGGAGATTTTTTTAGGAGCGTTTCCACAGTGGAACACCTATATGTAGGTCTTCAAGAGGAATATATAGCCAAATGGATTTGTTGTCTTAAAGATCAATTGAAAGCTTCCCCCTCTTATAGGAACTAGTTCATTGGATTTTTTTTCAAAAATGACATGAAAAAGCTGGAAGTTAAAAGTCAACTGTAAAGGTTCGTAACTTGAAAACGTAGCCACCTACAAACTTATGAACTGCATCATGAGATAGAGCTCTTTAAAATAAAGCTTCCTAAAAAAAATTGACAGGGTCCGCCGTCTGACAGCCCCGTTTTGGGAACTGCAGTCGGAACTAGTCCGAATTCTGGAGAATTAAAACCAAAAATTAAATTCATGAAATTTCTTGAAGTAAAAGTCAACTTAAAGGCTCCTAACTTGAAAAAGGAGCCACTACAAACCTATGAACTTCATCATGAAATAGAGCTCTTTAAAATAAAGATTCCCGAAAAAAATTGACAGGGATTCCGCGTATGACAGCCCCTAGTCTAGGACGTTTGTTGCAATTTGAGAGGTTGTATTTTTTTTGGTATCTTTGAGTTTAAACTTTTATATCTTGTAGAATAGGGTCATGGAAACCCCAAAAAAGTATTAGTACATTTTTTTTTCGATGTGCAAGGGGGGGGGGGGAGCCGCAATTTCAAAATGGCCGCCATTTTGTCAATATTTTAGCTTATTTTGACTAATTCCAAGTTTTATGAAGTTTAAAGATTTTATTTCATGTGTTATTCACTTAAATAAGTATGGATAACATTAAATAACATTTCGTAACTCTGAATTAATCAGTTCCAGGTTGCGCAAAAACTCAAAATGGCCCTCTCTTATTCGCCATTTTGATAAATTTGGTTTTTTTTTTTGGTATATGTAGGGTATACTTGAATTTTTTGTTCCTTGATCTTTTTGACATAAAGTATTTGATTAATACAATATATTTAGTATCAAAAAAATAAAATTTAAGTCCTAGTATTTACCATGATTTCAATCATTGCATTCTTGCATAGTTAATTTTTGTTCGGAAAATATCGCCATGTTAGTGTTCCGGTTCTTCTTCTTTGACCATCAGCTCGGATAATAAATGTATTCACAAACGAACAATGGCACTTCCAGGGGGCATGGCGCCATTTCCTTCAATTTTTTCTTTACCCCCCGTTTGTCCTCCCCCCCCAATCGAAAGAAAAATGGGAACCAGATTTTTTGACAAAATCATCGTTGGGGCCAAAACTGTGTTTAAATCTCAAAATGTTTTATATTATGTGGCCTACTCCAGAATTTCACTTTTTTTTTTTTTAATAAAATTAAATTTACCCCCCCCCCCAGAAAAGAGGTCCGGCGTCGCCACTGAAACGAACCGCAACAACAAATGGCATAAAATCTAATATAAACATAATTAAACAATGAAGTCACCTGAAGCTGGAAGTGCTTAGACCCTGCGGCTTCCATACTTTAAATATTGCAAGTTGGAAATAAAGGCAGTCTCTAGCAAATTGCAGTCAAGGAACTGTGCTTGAGATGACTTGATCGGTTGAACCAAAGTCACCTTTGTCATGAATTGGTAAGTTGAAATTGTAGATTGATATTGTATTAGGTAACTGATGACGTAACAAGGATTAATGGCCTCTGTGGGAAACAAATAAGCCTGGTAGTGCTTCGAGGGGATATTACTTCTAGGTGTTAACTTCAAGACCAACCATTTAAATTCAATAATTGTAGACGCAACCTCAATGTCTGTTGACAACAAGTCTTCACCATTGAGCTCAGCATTGTCATAGTTACATTCATTCAACAAACATCCATACTAGATGCAAAGCACCCTCATTCAATATCGGGAATTTCACCAAAACCTTTAATTTTTCATGGCAATTTCAAAAGCCATATTACCCAATGGGGCTACAATGAACCAATAAAGACGGACAAGCGGTCGAAGAAGATGGTTAGACAGTCAGCATCTACGTCTCCCTCACGACCCTAAAGCTGCAGCCATCATTTTAAAGTGCCCGTTGGAAGAAAGGTTACAACCATGATCCTAGCTATTGTAGCATAACATCTTCTAACTGTGTCGCAAGATTGTTCTGGATCCTGTTCCAATAACTCAACATTAACCCATCAACATCATGTTACGCTGCAGTGCCTTTTTAAGCAGGAAAACAGACTGGCAAGATTCACTGATAACCGGGACCAGAACGTGAAGAGGAGTGCCACCAAACCCTGTAACAGTAAACTACTGTCACAGTAACACTACCGTAAAACTATGACAATTTGCCCCACTAGTGAACAATACTGCCTGGAGAATCACACCAGAGGTGTAGACGGAATATAAACAGCAGGCCGTATCCAAGGAATTGCTAAAGAATATCCAGAGTATACTACCCTGCTTGAAGCTGATCCTTCGTCATTAAAGCAACTGTCTAAAGGTGAGGACAAATGTCAGAGGGAACTCCAAGGAACAGCTGTCCTACCTTAATTGATTCCACTGATATAACCCATAACAGCAAAATCATGGTCACCATCCACGAAGCTTCAGGGATCCACCAGAGCCTCCACACAGCTAAATGGTTACAACACAACCCCCACCAAGTTGCCCACCAAAAAGCCCAAGAGATCACACTAAACCGAAAGAGTCGCTCCCCGGGTTCAACTCTCCCTTCGACTGGAAACTGGTGTTACTTAACTTCAATAACTTCAACCCAGGAACAGCAGTAGGCTTTGACAACATCTTCCTCACTGAGTAGCGGAAAAATAGTTTACTTACTTCAACAAGAAAAGCAATAGGCCTTGATGACATCGCAACTGAGCAGCTGAATAACTTTGGCCCAGTATACACAGTAGTGACTTTTTTTCTTGAGCTCTAACAACTTGCTGCCTATAGTTCTCACAGTTCACCAAGATCTAAGTAAAAGCACATGTTTAGGGCCTCTTTAAGCCGGGAAAGAGCCATTCTAATCCAAAGAGCGTATCGACTAATATCAACTCCTCATCCGTACCTACAAGCGCTTTGAACGTCTCCTGCTTAAAACTGTATTGCGACCTGTGGATAGAGGAGCACTTCATGCCAGAACAAGCAGGTTTTTCTGGGCCAGGGCAGGCAATCAGCAAGCCAATGTTTCAAGAAGGGTTTTGGTATCGAGTCATTTCATCGATCTATCAGCTGTTAATCACAGATGCTTACTCCTTTTAGAATTTTGGAACTCACCAAGGATCTCCGCTGGGGGACTGAGTTCATCAAATGATTGCTTGGCGTAGGCTTAAGAATGGTCTACCACCCAAGGGAGCGTCTCGCACCTCTCCTGTTCAAGATCTCTACCAAATACCAACCTAGGAAGTGCAGGAACATGTTGTTTTTCTATCTAGACTATCTTGGAATGAGCGCACAAGCAGGCAGATTTTACAGTTGTCAAAGAGAGACTACCCCAGCTTGTTGATAACTCACTCACTCCTTTTATTAGGAAATCATCCTGATGTGCAAATCCATCCAAGACATAGGCATGTGCTTTCCATCTACGTAACCATAATTCAGTCAGCCTGGTCTGTTTAACTTACCCTTGGCCCATACTCTGTCTCTTATAAGACCCACATCAGAAGCCCGAAGGTAGTTGTTCACATAACAACATCTTGCACAACTCCGGCACAAGCTGGGTGCTCGTACTCGTCCACATGCACTAAGATCGAAGGCACTTGCCCCTGTGCTACTCAATGTGCATAGTATGCCTGCTCCTTTATGGGAAAGATCAAACAACCCATGATGCCATAAGCTTAGTACAGCGTAATGCTTCCTGCCGGCTTTTATCAACAGTATGTTCTTCGCCCAACTCCAATGGAAGAACTTTACAAGCAAATTGCTCCGACCAGACTCTGTCGTATTGTAGCGTAGCATTAAAGAGCTTAGTTTGCCAGTTTATCTATTGACGCACCTAGGTTTCAGACCAAACCCAGCCGGTAACACCGCCTTAAACCATGAGATTTCCTAAGCAAAGTCCCACCCCTTACACAGTCTCTAAGGATTAAGAGAGCCGCCTTGTAGAAAGACAGACTTGCTGATCACAGTATTGTATTGGTATTGAACCTGATAAGTATCATCCGCCTGAACTGACTCCTCTTGGGCTGAATGGTTATGTCTCATAGATTGAGAACCAGAATGGTGGTCGACTCTATGTTTTCTTTCTTTTTGGCAGAAGTGGGGCTACCTGGAAGCAGATCATGACATCACCATCTGGCTTGGGACAGCTCATCAGTCCCAAGCAATGGAACCGCTTGGTCTGGCACACTGTTGGAGCCACAATGCACAGACAAGTACCTTGCTGATTTCATTGAAGCATCCAGACATTGCACCCATTCTGCTAGATCATGTTTGTAGGGGGGAGGGAGCAAAGTGTGTGTGTTTTTTTGGGGGGGGGCGGCAAAAGTGAAAGTCTGGCCGGAGCCACTATCAAAAATAGTGAGATTGTTACCCAATTTTGCCAAAATCGTTGATTTTTGCCAAAATGTGATTTTTTTTGCCCAATGCTGATTTTCCTTTGTCAAAATTGTTGTGATTTTTGGCCCCCAATCACTGATTTTTAACCAAACATCTGTAATTTTCATTGGGGGGTGGAAAACTGGAGTGGTAAAGAAAAAAAATGAGGGAAATCCCTACTGTTCGCTTTCTGATTACACAAATTTGAAAGTCATGTACTATGACTTATTTTTTTTTTAATTTTTCTTTTTTTATATTTAATTAATCAAATACTTTAATGTTTAGAAAGTTCAAGAACAAAAAATTGCAGTATAAGCCACTAATCACTCACAAACACCAAAACTATCAAAATGCGGCCATTTTTGAATTTTTGGCGCCTGAACTGATTAATTCAAGAGTTATCGAAATGTTATTTTAATGTTATCCACCACTGATATGAAGTGCAGAACACATGAAATAAAATCTTTAAACTCATTAAAAACTTGAAAAATTAGTCAAATAATGCTAACCTATTGAACAATGGCGGCCATTTTGAAATTGTGGCTACCCCCCTTGCACATCAAAAAAAAAATGTAGATAATACTTTTACCACTTCCTAGGTCTACTCTACATATGAAAGTTTGATCAATATAGCAAACACATATGCAAACTTTCCAAATTCCTAGTCAGTGGGAACAAAGTGCACGGCCAAGCACTAAATAAAATTATAACCTCCCTAACACTTTTGCATTAATAAGCCAGAGGAGGCCAATACTCAAAAAAGGCAACAGTAAATCACATCAGGTTAATTATCTGGTAGGACGCCCTTTGCCAACCTGGAGTTAATTTGTTAAACACTTAAGACACAGCATAGCCATTAGCAGTTAAATGGTTAAATATTAAAATTATTCGTGTGATACATCGAAGTCGGGAGGAAAAAGATGATAAAATCATGTTGAATAAACTTGTATGAACTTTTATTATAATCTTGTCTTTAATTCAACATTTGTAAAGGACTCTGATATTCCTTTCTACCTAACATTGTGTTACTTATCTTCTTACTTGTTTATTATGTTTTATTTTTATTTCAATATCGCAAGCATTTTCGTATTTTTACTCGGAAAAAGTACTTCCCGAATGTCGGCATTTTAATACATAGTGGATGGTGTATAAATTCCGACTTGTACTTTTCCGTATTTGGTACAAAAAAGACGCAAAAAATACCGACACTTGGAAGTATTTTTTCCGAGTTTTAAAAAAATACTCTTTAGAGGGTAGAATATCCGGGAGATTTCGGCGCTCAATCGAGGAGCATTGAGTTCAATTCCGGGAGTCTCCAGGACAATCCGGGAGTGTTGGCAGCTATGCTGAAGGCTTTAGGCTTCTTATTAAAACACTTAAGTTAAGTGACCACAGGGGTTTTCACTTCAGTGCCCAAGGGGGTGCCATGGGGATCACCCCCCTAAATAAACATTTCCGAGGGAATTTTTGCATGAAAATTTATACCACATGGAAAGGTCATAACAGGAACAAAACCCCATATCAGAACTAAAAAATGAAATTTGTATTGGGCTTGCAAATTAGGGGCAAACATTGTTTTCAAAACACATGGCGAAATTGCCAAAAAGACGGGAAATTAAATGGCCTTGCCGCTTACATAACAAACATTTGAAAACGTAGTTATGTGATATCTATTCTAGAAGACCCAAATTTACATATATTTAACACAAAAACCAGCAGTTTTGGGGAATCCTGTATTTTTTTAATTTTATATTATTTTGGACTTAGAAATATTTTCCCATAGAGTTGTACAGTAACGGTTTAGCGACGTCCACGATGAA
>JAMKCH010042759.1:0-12650 GCA_023653785.1 Ophioderma brevispina
AACACGTGCTCTTACACATCAACAGAACGTATTTTCCACTCCCTCTCATGCCGAATGTCTGGTTCTCGGCAGTTCGGAGAGGAGGGAACTTCGGCACCGGGTGTTTCGGCACAATAGGGCTCACACAGTTTGGTTTACACCACAGAATTAGAATTAATATTAGATTTGTTTTTTGCTTAACTGTGTTAAAATTAACCACTGTTGATGCCGAAACAACCGGTGCCGAAATACCGACTGCCGAAGTTCCCTCTTCCAGAACTGCCGAAGTACACGGGCATTCGGCAGAGGAGAAGGGAAGTGGAAAAAACTGATGTTGATGGTTAGAGCACATGTTAACCATTTTTCGTGATTTTATTGGACAATTCGTACAATGCAACTCATATTAAAAATCAGGAATTTTGGCATTTAGGAACAATCCTATATGTAATAGACGGAGATACGATCTTGTAACGCCAAAAAGCACACACATTAGACCCCATGAAAAAGAATTCCCACGTTCGTTTAGCAAGGTAGCCCCGATTCGGAAACAATGTATATACATATGGCTACCATTGTAAAGGTCCTTATTGAATTGAGGCTGGTTGCAACACGGGGTAGCCGTTTAGGTTGGGGTTATAGGGCTATAGGGACTGGGTAAGATTAGGGTTAAGAATTAAGTTTAGGGTTTGGTATATTAGGGTCCGGGGTGAGTACAAATATTGGCATATTTTCTACCCCGGTTGTTAATTGAAAAATAAGGGGTTATATTGATTTATTTGTTTTCTGATGGGGGGGGGGAGGGGGTCATGTAAAAAAAAAAATTTTATTATTCCGTAAACCACAAGCACCTATCTGCATACCTCAGCAGTAGCCTAAATCTATGATGATCCTAATTGTGGGGGGGATGGGTGTGTTGGTTCTATGCAATAGGGCCATGTAACTTTACATTTGGGTTATTGAATTTTCCAAACACATCTTTCAATTCCTGCGATCCTTCAATTGCATAACCCCACATGTAAGTTACATAGCCTTATGGCATAGAACCCATACAACCATCGGCCATCCCGGCGGCAATCCAACACAACATAATTAGGTACATCCTATGATTTACTGCTGATACGCAGATAGGTGTTTGGTTGCTGAATAATAATTAACCTGACCCCCTCCTCAAAAAAATATCAAATAAACCCCTGAGTTTGCAGTGAAAATCAAGTTGAAGTCTAATCCGATTTTGTACTCAAGCACCGGGACTCTAATAACCAAACCCTAACCTAGTTCCTAACCCAATCTTAACCCTAGGCCTATAAGGCCCTATATCCCAACCCTAAACCTAATAGCCCTGGAGCTAGCCACACATTTGGAACACATCTCCAAGTACAAAAGGTTTGAGTTATTAAATATGTAGACAGCCTGCCAGGAACCCATGAAACGTCATTCTTAATTGCCGCAGTGGTGCCTTAAGAGAGGGGCCAAGACAAAGAGTGTAAAGGGGTCATTTTTTAAATTGATCCAATCATGTTGAAAAGTGTACCCATCTATGTTGTCAACCTAAGGATTCAGAAAAGGTATAGTTTGTAATATGTACCCTTAAGTTTCAGATTTATAGGCAAAAACAGCACAATCATAAAAAGGGTCATTTCAGTTGAACATGGGTCAAATTTAAAATTATCGATTCGGCTAAAAAATGGTGTCAAATTATTGGTGGAAGCCACATAGGATAAATAATTGAATCGTTTTTGAGTGTCTCAAATGCTTGCTTTAAGACAGTAGGGTGTTAACTAGATCAAGCTCCATTGAATGCATGGACGTTGACTTTCTGTGCCCCCTACATCGTAAACTAAGCATTTAGTAAGGTTTATTTTACACAATCTCATCTACTTTGACATTTGACCCCTGTACAACTTTAATGTCGCCCTCAGTGGAAATCGACACTGCAATTTCACAACAAGTTGGAAGTGTTCCTGTGTGTCCTTAAACCAATGAAACTGAAATATCAATTTTGGTCCACCTTATGAGTAGTAAAAAAACTGACAACTGCCCCCTAATTATACACAAACATTTTGTATGATCACAATGGATTAAAAATGTATAGTTTATGCTATCTCCACTTACCCTTAACTGAAAACCGTTATTTAGGTCAAAGGTTAATTTCAGCTTCTACAGGGTCAAATATTAAAAAAAAACGCTTGATTACAGTGGTATGGTTTCAATATTATCAGTAATGGTAATCACAAGTAAATAAGATATTGTTTGGACAATGTAACAATGTATAGTTACCATTACCCCCAAAATTAACCCCCATCCCGTAGGGGTATAGGGGAGTATATACTACTGAGGTGCATACTGTTAATTTTACATTGCAGATGGTCCAAACAATTCCTTATTTGAATTGTGATAACATTACCAACAATATGAGACCATTTCCACTGAAGCGTTTTAGACCACTTTTCAATTTTGACCCCGGTATAATCTTTTGCGACCCCCTATCTCGCTTACGCTACTCCTTCAGAATGTCCATCATACATTTTTGTATACGTCATAGTGTTAGACCCCTGGAATCAGTGCCACTTTGCCCCCCCCCCCCCCCCCAGGTGGTACCAATAAGGCTACTTTAGATGGTCTGGCTCATCCACTAATTCTAATAAACAAGGCTATCAGACAAGAAATGTTAATGATTTTGCTTTACAAAAAAAAATGTGATTGTTCAGTCATGACAACTGGAACATTAAAGGTGCAAGACACCATATTAAAATCTTCGCAGTGAAGACATACCATCTGAAAAAATACAACGTTTTTAAAACAAAAACAGCACATTTTTTGAAGGGCGCCCCCAATTTTCAAAATTTGAGATTTTTGCACAGTTGTGTTGGTAATTGTCTAGTAAACTATTCGTGCGAGTGGTAATGCTCAAAAATGCGTATTTGTCATAAAAGAAGTGATTTTGTAATTAGAAACGGGACCCCTGATTGTAATTTAATGGCGGAGCTAGAAACGCCAAATTTACGTCCGTCCATGATAAAATAGTGTCACCTCACGAAAATGATCTCTAATTTGACTTGCCTGAACCGACGGAACAACTAATGGATGAGCGTAGATTCGTACATGGCACAATTTTCCGGCTATTTCATATTGGAATAACGTTTCCAGCAGCCGTTGAATTATTATCGGAGATCTCCGATATTAATTATTCTAATTACAAAATTCCTTCCTTTGCGACACATGAGAGTTTGGCTCTACTACCATTCACAGGTATTGTTTAATAGTCAGTTACCAATGCAACTGTGCAAAAATGTCAAAATATCTGGAAAATTGGGGGCGCTGTTCAAAAAATGTGCTGTTTTTGCTTTAATCTAACACACTTTTGGTGTTAAGTACCGGTTGTAATTATCCATTGTAATTTGATTGCCTGTAATCACCATTGTAATTGCTTTGGACATTCAAAATTCTTCAATGAAAATTGAATAAATCCAGTTCATTTGTGCACAAGGCTCATTTCAGAATACCAGCCTAACTTAGACCCGGTGTGAAAGGAGATATGGTCCGGCAGGAACCACAGTCCGGGCTCCATAGACGGCAACGGAATAAAGCGTGAAACTAATGTTACGTGAAGAGTCAACTGAATCGATTGCCCTATTGTTCACCATTGTTCCCGGACTGTGAGACCGGCGGACCATATCTCCTGCCACACCGGGTTTAAACCAAGGTTAGTCCTACATGAGTGGATTTTTTTTCTTTACAACATACTCTAAGAATGTGCTGTCACGGGTGAGAAAATTCCTCATGTGGACCGGAACGGCTCATTCATGAGGAATTTTCTCACCCATTATATTTAACTTTCACAGCATTTTTAAAGTAAAAAAGGTCCACCCATGTACGACTAACCCTGGTTTAAACCCAGGTTTAAAGTTAGACTCCCTTTCAGAATACCAGCCTTAGTGTTTAAAGGGTGATTTTGACCTTGGCATCTACGTGAATCTGTATTACTCTCTAGGGCAAGGTTTCCCAACCTGGGGTCGTGACCCTTGGGGTCGCGAAGTTAATTTAAATGAAAATGAAAGTACTTGTCCAAAAGGCAGGAACAGAATTGGCAAATAATATAATTTAACTACGTCAAGCAAGCCAAATGGATTTTGCAGTATTTGATTAATCAGTTGAATTTGTATTTGATTAGTAAAATTTCCGCGCTTTCCGCGCAAATCAGTATAAATTGTCAATTACAGGACTGTTCAAAGACCAAAATTTAACTCGATTATAATGAAATTAGTCATGTCAAGCAAGGCAAACTGATTTTGCAGTGTTTGATTAATCAATTGAATTTGTATTGGATTACAATTTTCGCGCGCTTCGCCCGCAAATCATATAAATTGTCACTTAAGGACTTTTTAAAGACCAAAAATGAACACGATTGTAACGAAATTACTGGTATTTTTGCACATTTCGTGCGCATTTGTTTTAGGAATGGAAAGCACCATGCCCTTAGAATGCCACAACCGAGATTTTTAAGGATTGCCCTTGCTTCCCTGTCATCAGTATATTCAGAGCTTCCGGTAGAATATAGGTGACCTTGTTGAAAGTCCCTTCCCTTGGCTTGAAAAATTGGCTTGCCACTACGTACCTCTCTGTTGTGACCCAATACGTACGAAAACCCATTGCGTACAAATTTGTACGTAATGGGCTCAAGTCTCTTATTTTAGGCAAAATTTTATGTTCTCGGCCCAATACGTAGGAAAAATAATTTCAGTCTGACAAATGAGGGCGCATCACAAGATCTTGAAAATAAAGTTCTCCCTCCCTCTGCAAACTCTCCTCATTTGACTAACGTTTCGACCACATAGCCATTTCGACCCATTTAAAACTTGCCCTATTTGAGCCTTATTTAAAACCCAGTCATAAAATGCTTCAATGAATTTGATACGTATCGGGCGAGGTGGTAAAATTGTCATTACTTAAATAGTCATTAATTGCTCAAAAACATGCATTTTTACGTTTATATTATATTATAAGACAAACATAAAAATTAGTGTGAAATGGTCATAAATGCTGAAAAATAGAATTTGTACGTATTGGGCCCAAGTGTCAATTTCTGGCAAAATTTCAGGTTCCCCGGCTCAATACGTACGATATGGGTGGGGGGGGGGGATTTGGCCAGGATACCTAAATAACATCAAACCTTCTTTGTAAATCAAACACACATACATAAACAAGATTTAGACCTAAAATAGTAGATTTTAAGCATTTAAAAAAATGAAATTTTAGTATTGGGAAAGAGGGACCAAAATTGCCACATTAAGAGTAATAGGCTAAAAAACATTTTCAAAGACTTAAATTTTCATTAAATGGCTTAAAAAACATGAATTTTACGTTGCCCACATCATATTATTAATATAATCATACAAACAAAAAATGAGGTTTTAGTTAAAGGTTAGAAATTGCTCACTAAGGAATCTGTAGTATTGTGCCAGTGTCCAGTTCTGTTCCGGTTCCCCGGCCCAATATGCTGAAAATTTTTGTCTGCAAAATGATGGCGCATTACATAATAGATCGAAACGTTGTTTTCAGTGATTCAGCCTGAAACCAATCGGCCCCATAACCATTTCGGCCCAACAATGACAACCTTGTCCAATTTCAAATTTTATGGGGGGGGGGCTCTCTTTTTTTTTTTTTTTTTTTTTTTTAACTTTCAAATTTTCTTTTTAAAAAAAAAAACTGTAAAAAACTAAAATAACCAACTTAATATTGAAATTATAAAAAAAATAGTTAGATAGTCATAAAATGCTTCAAAATTGAATTGGTACGTATTGGGCGAGGGGACCAAATTTGCCCGCTGTTAATATGTAGGCTTAAAACAAAAAATGGTATTTTTTAAATTGTTTGTAATTGCTCAAAACAGCATTTATTAAGTTGTGCCAACTCATTCGTATATAATAAGAAAAACAGAAAATGATCGGGAAGTGATAAAATAGTGATAATAAAATTGCTCAAAAATGGAATTTCTAGGTATTGGGCCAAAGTGTCAATTTCTTGCAAATTCCAGTGTTTTCCCCGGCCGGATACGTACGAAAAATATTTTTGCTGCAAAATGAGGGGGGCACTTACAGAACTTTAAAAAAGTCGCCCAAAGTTGTTTTTCTTTTTGACTCAGCCTGCAAAATCTTCGGTCACATACTCATGTCGAACCAATAAAAAAACTTGTCGTGTTTTCAACTTGATATGCGGGAGGGGGTATTGGGCCCAAAAATGTATATGGGGGCTGCTTGAGCCTATGATACTAGTAAATCAAATCTTATTTGTAAAATCAAAAAACACATACCTGAAACAAAAATTTAGACTAAAAAAATTGAGGTAATTAACTAGGCATAAAATGCTTCAAATTTGAATTTGTACGTTTTTGGCAGAGGTGACCAAATTTGCCCACATGCTTAAGTATAGTCTAAAACCAAACATTTTAAAATGACTGAAATTGACATAATTGCTAAAAACATGCATTTTTACTTTGCCCAAATCATATTATATAATAATACAAACATAAAAATGAATGAGATGGTCATAAATTGCTCAAAAATGGAATTTGTACGTATTGGGCCCAATATTTGGCAAAATTACAGGTTCCACGGCCCAACAAGTACTAAAAAATACATTTTCTGAAAAACGAGGGGGCACTTACAAAACTTTTAAAAGTCCCCTAAAACCAATTCGGCCCCATAACCATAAAAGTTACGTGTAAAATTAGAAATGACATGGTACCTTATTAAAACAACACGTTAATTAGGAAGATACGTTAAAAAAAATATCGAGCTATCATTGGTCAATTTCAAATAACGAAAGACTGATTGGTGTGTTTTATGTTGTGTATCCTGATTCCTTTCTGAAATGTCATGATGTCATTAGAGTAATAACATTGGTATGCTTACTTTGGCACCCATTATTGCCAAAAAATAGCAATTTTGCTTGCATAAATGGCAAAAACGGTCGAAAAACCCTCGATTTTGGCGATTTGCTTACAAATTTGGGTAAAAATAAGCTCTCAGTTATGACGTCACTATGACGTCATGTTGTTAAAACTTGATATGTTTGTACTTGATTTGAGGAAAGGACATATGTAGCTACACACTGATACCAAACAAGATGTTTGTCGCTTAATTACGAAAAAATCAGGGGGGGGGGTGGTAACCACCCCCGGTCGTGAACGTAGTACAAAAACCCTTGGTTGGACGAGGGTTAACTAATTATATGCTATTATGTAATTTGATCCGTAATCTATTTCCCTGGTAAATATATTGCTCAGAAAACAGCTTAGTAAAAATAGTAAAATCTATCTAACACCCCTGTTTTTGCTAAACATAGTTAATTTGATCCGATCTAAACTTGAAACAACTATTAGTTAATGTTTTAAGTGTATCATGTTGGAGTAAAGTAAAAAAATTGCCTCTTTTTGGTGAAAATTGGCGGTCATGAAAATCAATGTTTCGCCCCTAATTTCAAGGTTAAATAATATTTTTCTTTTTTTTCTTTCTTTGTTGTTAATATTTTAGTGTAGTCTTGACATGTGATGATTTTTATTGAAATATTCCTTTGGGAAATGAGTTTTTCAGATAAGGGTCCCTAGGGACCCCCCCCCCCCATTGACCACCAACGGGCATGGCAAAGACCTTGACCACTTAAGTGTTAAAGCCAAGACACCTACGAAGACAATTTTGGTGTTAAAATTGTTTTTCTCTCTCGTTCAGGGAGTTCAATAAAACTATTCCCAAAACTGTAAAATGTTGCATGTGCCGACATTTTCCAAGATGGCCGACATTTTATTGACACGAACCTTGTATTTCCTATTATATAGCCTATGAAGATGATTGTGGTGCCAAATTAAAGATTTTCTGTGTCAAGGAGTTCAACAAAACTATTTACAAAAGTCTTAGTTGAATATAAAAGTAATGGAAGTTTTCATACGTCACTGTTTTCCAAGACATACAAAAGGCACAATCCTTTATACCTCATACTATACAGCACCTCGGATGACGATTTTGGTGACAAAGTGTGACATACCTTATACTCTAAATGTACTCACCCAAAACATATATCTGGAATTTCATGGGAATTTTGATATTTAGGCCTGTACATACTTATGTAGGTCATTGGGCCTGTATTACTTTAATAGAAACTATTATTTGTTTCAGATATGTCAAGAGTAAAATGGCCCCGAATTTTGACAAATTAAATGGTCATGGTCACGTGCACACCTGTTGGTAGGGGTTTTCGTTCATAGGGGCCATAAAGCGCAGTTAGGAAGTTCTAAGGAGGAGTTACTGTGGATTATGTGTTGGTATTAATTACCAAGCATCTGAGTTAATATATTTTATCACTGTGTCAAATTAAGACTGACATTGCAGTAAGTTGACACTCTTGGGTACTTGTATATAAAATATTGGGCTATCTTGGAAAACATGTGACAGATGCTAGATGCAAATAAACATCACTTTTATATATATCCTACAGTTTTGAGAATAGTTTTATTGAACTCCTTGACCCAGAAAACACTCAATTTGACACCAAAATAATCTTCTTAGGTTATAAACTCAGCAAAAAAAGTTCCTGGACACTTAAAAAAGTATAAGTATTTCAAAATTATTTTTCATAGAAAGCCAATAATTACATACCAAAATAAAGGGACATTCTTCTCCTGTCATCTTTAGATGGATTTCCAATGTTAACATTCACGCATGACAGATTACATTCAATTAACAATGGCAAGGTACTTAAATGAAAATTGCAAGAAATGGGCATTTCAGTAATTTTAATATTGAATATGTCTGTGAGTCAATTACAACACAAAGGCAATAATTATGGGACACTTGGTTAGGGTTTTTTCATAATGAACGTGATGAATGCATTAAACTTTGATGAAACAAAGGAAGATCTTGTTTCAAACCATAGCAATGTCAGAACACATCCATCTCGGATGCATCTGGTTTAACACAATTTAATTCAATGGCTAAACTTATTCAGTGTCAAAAATGCAGTGTCCAAATTCAGTACTTTGTTGGTCCTCCATGACCTTGAGTCAGTGCAGCACATCGCCGTACCATATTTGTTACAAGTTGACGAATTCTCTCTCTTGAGACATTCTTTGGTAGAGACAGATTTTCCCAGCTAAACCCGTAAGTGCGCTATTGGATTCATGTCTGGTGAGCACGATGGTCATGGGTCCACGCTCCCTGCTGTATGTTTTGGTTGTGCATCTGCCAACGATGTTAGCACGGTGGGCAATGGTGGGAGCGTGCATTGTCACCCATGGTTTCGGTCAAACGGTACATAGTTAGGGAGCCAACGATCTTGAAACTGAAATATTTTGCCCGGGCTACCCTAAAATTTTGGTGACTAGATTCAAGTAGGGGAATATCGTGGGCATCAGAAAACCGATGTTGGATTATTTTTAACGATTGCGAAAAAATAGAAATCCAAGGTGGCGTCCAAAATGGCCGCCGATTTGACAAACGAAACGATTTTAGCCGTAACTTTCGATTGCGATCTTCAATTGGAACGCAATTTATGTAATCTGAAAGAGAATTAAATTATCTAAACGCTGATATCAAAAAATTGTGAGTTTAAGAATTATTTAAGATGCAAATTTGAGGAAAAATCACAATTTTGGGGCATTTTTAACCAAGAAATGAAATATACGTATCTAATGTCCCATTGATATTTCCAGAACCATATCATTAATTAAGCCAATTTTTCTACAAATTTGACCTAATAACACACGTTAGTCATATCAAAATTACAGTTATGTACCTTATTCAGAAACGAAGTTATTCTGTAACGAAGGTCATCAATCAGTTACCCAGAGAAGTTGGTTTACTGCGGACTTTTGCTAAAATGTTTTGATCATGCAGAAAACTCATGACCAAAATCCCTCACTCTAAAGTACACATTATTCATACATTATACACTATTAAAAATGTTCTTAAAAAACTTTGTTTTGACTGTCAGCCGGGACTCGAAACGCGCAAATAACTGTAAAAAGGGACTCGAAACGGGCAAAAAACTGTAAAAAGTCGTTTTAACTGTTGTGAGTACTAGCTGCCAGTCAAAACGATGTTATTTTACTGAACATTTTTAACAGTGTACGTAGGTATCATTTTAAAATACAATGCAATGCTTATTTATATCTGATACATTAAATCAAACATTTTAAAAGCAAAATCTTAAGCATGTATTACAGTGTGATATCAAGTTCTTTAACTTTAATGCAAATGATATACCTGAGGTATTTTGTAGCATACCAGTTGGAAGGAATATGGTTGCAGCCCCTATTATTTTACCATTTTAATAATTAAGCCATCTGTTTCGAAAGTTGGTAAATACATTGTCTTTCCATTGATACCTAACATGCCTAATAAGTACATGAACATTGCTCTACATGACATCACAACTATAAAAAACCTTCAAATGTCGGATGATTAACACGTTCGCTAAAAATTAGCAATTTTTCTTATTTCAAGCCATACAACGAAGGTTTGGCAGCCTATTCTACAGCAATGAAAGGTGTTGTGTTAATATATTTTGCTGCAGAGATCATGGTCCTACAATTTTATTTTATCATTATGTAATGTATTGACTGAACGAAGATGCTAATAAAACTTATTTGAATTTGAATTGGAATTAGAAAAAGTGTTTTGTCTTATCGGTTGCAACAACCCTTTTCGAGAGGCTATGGTAACCTTTGCACGCTGATACACGAATTAACCTATTTACTTTCATTTACACATTGGCTCTGTGTAAAGTCTCCCTGTTGTTGGATAAATAATAAACTAAGAACCAATCTTGTGGATTTACAAGTTTTGTTTGACCCAATGCTTTAAGACTCTGATAGACAAGCCTGGAATTAAAATCCTAGGTTAAAATTTCATTGGTAATATTGCCTGGCCCTGGGTCTCGGATAGAGTGTCCATTTCAACAGATCTGGTCTCGGATAGGGTACCATTTCATCCGTTTCTGGTCTCGCGTATAGGGTCACCGCCGGCAAAACCTTTGTAAACTCGGAGGGTACCCAGGACTCCTGTACAGGTTAACCCCAGGTTAATAATGATTGTTATTCTTTCACAGGGGTGTCAAAACGGGGGGGGGGGGGGGCATCGTGGGACGATAATGCCACAATCAGTAATTTTTCCAAATTCAAAATGCCCATTGTTTCTAAATGTAGTTATGTCATATCAATACCTTATATTACGTTCTTTGTGAAAAAAACAGGACATGTAAGCCATTAAGTAGTCTTGAAG
The DNA here is from genome assembly GCA_023653785.1 of Ophioderma brevispina. Lineage (NCBI taxonomy): Eukaryota > Metazoa > Echinodermata > Ophiuroidea > Amphilepidida > Ophiodermatidae > Ophioderma > Ophioderma brevispina. The sequence continues at coordinate 11,253 of JAMKCH010042759.1, forward strand.
ATACAAATTGGGACTGTTTCTACACCTAAAAAAGTTCAGGATCTCGCCTTTTATAGTAAACCAAAGCATAAAATTAATTTCTTGACCAAATACGACGTGTTACGCTTAACCAATTAACCGTTTTTGGTTTGTCGGATCAAAATAAACATATCAATGCAAACCTTTTTTTGATTTCATACAGGATTTTATAATTAATATTGATAGTAACCATGATTTGCAACCCAGATCTCGCCATTTCTCTCAGTTTTGAGGGTTATAACTTAGCGCGAGGTCACCAAAAAAAAAAAAAAAAAACACATCATTTTGCAGTGGGGGCTGGAATTACCGGTTTCTTCATGTTATTACTGGGGTGATCCTTTCTGACTTCTAACCTCCTTTTATGTTTATGGTGTTAAATTGTCTGGACGGTATGTGTTGTTTTGATTTACAAAGATGGTTTGATTTAACTTAGGTATCCTAGGCCCAAATAGGCCCCCCCCATATATCAGGTTGAAATACGGGAAAGCTTTAATTGGGTCGAACTGGTTATGGGGCCGAATTGGTTTTTAGGCTGAGTCAATGGAAAACGACTTTTGGGGACTTTTTTAAAGGTCTATCAGTGCGCCCTCATTGTCAGGACCAAAATATTTTTTGTACGTATTGGGGCGGGGAAGCTGTTTGTAATTTGGCCCAAAAAAAAGACAATTGGGCCCAATACGTACAAAATTCCATTTTGAGACAATTTATGACCATTTCATCATTTTTAGGTTGTATTATTATAAAAAAATATGATGTGGGCCAACGCAAAATGATGTTTGAGCAATTATGACAATTAAAAGTTATTTTTTTTAAAAGTTGGTTTTAGACTATCTTAAATATGTGGACCCTTTTGGTCACCTCTGCCTCAGTAGTAACCAAATTCAAATTTCACAGTATTTTTAGGGGCCTAATCTAACTCATCTTTTATGCTACAATCTTGTTGAGGTAGTGTTTTTTGATTACAACAAATAAAAGATTTGATTAATTAGGTATCATAGGCCCCAATTAGATAGACCCCCCACATATCCAGGCGGGCCAATGGTTTTGGGGTGTATAAATTATAATAGGGCTGTTTTGATATTAGAGGTATCTGGTGCGATGGCTAAAGAGCGCATAGATCTGTAGCCATGGCGCGTTTGTTCAAGGGTATTATGTTGATAGAGATTACTTTTGCAGGGTAGTTTCTGGAGTTTTGAGTGTGCACAGGGTAATTTAAACCAAGACGCATGATGATGTGAACTCATATTTTTTTCTTATTTATCATGATTTACTAAGATCTTTGGAACAAAGGTGTAAGCGATGGGATTTTTAAGTCACTGGGACGAGGCCTGCATAGGAAATGCATTGGTAGCAGTTTCCACAAATTACCGTTGGAATCCC
>JAMKCH010042760.1:0-12170 GCA_023653785.1 Ophioderma brevispina
ATTTAGACTGATTTGCAGTTTTGTAATAACAATTCAAAATATCTGATAATTGATATCTTTTATTAATTTTGTGTATGAGAAGATACTCTGAATTAATATTTTTATGATTAACAATTTTGTAAATATTCTGAAACATCACACATGCTGGTCCGTCTGATAGTCATTCCTAGTGTCATAACTGAGCGATGCCATTGTTTTATACAATTGCGTAGCGTGTTTATATATATCAAATTGTTTTGGCGCGATTTGGTGACAATAAGGCAGACCCCGTAACGCGGTGGGTCGCACTCCCCCCAAAATGACAAAAAATCCACTTTTGCTGAACTTTTGATAAAAGGTCCAAATTTTTTAGAGAAATGTGACAAAAGTCCACTTTTGGTGATGAGATGCTCAACATGTCCTAAAAAAGGACAATAGCTAGGGTCCCTCATAAGAGATTAAACATGTTTCTAAAAAAATCAAAATACACTGGTATATATCCATAAGGTGCGACAATTTCCTCCACCTCGAGTCCCTGAATTATACAATTCCCTTGTTCTACTACCTCATATTTATTTGTGGCGCAATGATATGGGCCGATTCAAACAACGGTAATCTCGACTCGCATCTTTTATTACTTCAAAGAGAATCAAGGAACACATGCACTATAAAACTTCGATTTGGCTTGATCATACTGGTCTCTTAAACCTGATCAATTTTTTTGACGTCTATAAACACCGTCAGCATCTTTTATGTTCTAATTCCATATGCTCGTCTTATCGGCTGACCATAACATAGATAATTAGATTAAAATGTAGACACTATGGGCATTATCCATAAGATCATGGATGAACATTCTTTTGCTTGTACGCTCCAAGTTCCTAGGACCCTCTTTTTTTGAAAAAAAAAACAAACTGCCTACTCCCCTAAAAAATTCTCTCCCTCCTAAACATTTTAAAACAACTTCGTCATTCTCTACAACATAACCCTTCTCTCTCCGCAATTCATTTATTGTAATTTCTTGCATCCCTCCACCTTTTTGGCTGGTTAACAATAAACCCTCGGCTTACAGGGTGGGGGGGGGGGTGGATGGGTGGGTCACCAGGGTTAGGGTATCCCGTCAAAGAAGTCGAAGGGTCAAGGGGGGGGGGTGGTTTGCCACCCAAGGATATTTTATGTTGCATTTTTGAAAATACCATGCCATATCTCTAAAACTCAGGGTTTAGTAAAAACTAGCCATTGCCATCATTTAAGCTGAAAACCGCATGAATATTCCTACGTTTTTTGGCGCAAAATTGGATTTTCCCTGCCTATTTCTTTTCTATGTAAAATTGCCAATTTATGCCGACTCGCGGATTTGATTACGTCATTCTGACGCCATGACTAGGTCATGTATGGTACTATATTTTGGTTATCAATGGAAGAGAGGACTATAGCTAGCCACTGGTACAAAATCATAAGCATCGGTGCTTTATAACAATTCTCCGGGGACGGGGTGGTGGGTAACCCCCCCCCCCCCCCTTGTAAACCGTGTTACAAAAAAGGCTTGGTACGACGAGGGTTTAAAAATATTTTTCGGTCTTCAATGTCGTCTCGTCCGTCTTCTCCGCCTGTCCCGTGTGCGTGCATTGTGTTGCGCGTGTTTCTGTCCTGTTTTGTGGTGTCTGCCTGCCATGTTTATGGTCCGATTTAAGCCGCTTGGGGAAATATTCTTACTTACTGGAGGCATGAAGTGAGTAATTTCTAGGAAAAGCACGTGCATTCAATGTTTTTTACTTCATCAGATAAAGAGTTCTATATATCATCACCATACAATCAAACACTAACCATCAATAACCAGTCGCCATGATGCGCTAACTAATTTGCTTGGGTTCAGTTGCCCTATTCCAGCTCCCGTAAAAACCCCCGCCAATGTTTTTGAGCATGATTCGGCTTGAACACATGGAGGGAAAAGAAATGACAGTAAATCATTTCCAATACAATTTCGAGAGCAAAAAGAAAAGCAAATTACCTATGTAGTTTAAATCTCAATAATAACCCGGCTGACTTTAAAAAAAAAATAAAAACATTACTTGGTAACCGCGGGTGCAATAGTGCTGGTGCAATTTGCATTTTGTCTGGAACAAATATGTAGCAGCTTAATTTTATACGGATGGGTAACACATACCATAGAACTACATGTCCAAAATCCCCCTAAAATCGTTTTTTATATATTTTTAATGATGTGATCAAGGGGACACATTGTATCGGGTGTGAATTACCAAAAAAGCCACAGAGTTGTGTTAAAATGCATGCCAACATATTTTATTATGGTTCCCTGAATAGAAAAGGTATAGTTTGGCTTAATCTGCACTTGGCGGTTCATTAGAAAGGTTCAAGGCCATACTGGGGTAAATTATCATGTTCCTTTTCGCTTTCATTGTGAATCAAATTCCTCTGTTCCTTGTATATAAACATAGCATGGTATTTAAGCAGGCTTAAGTCCGTTCTTGATCCCTTAAAAACAACGTGTAGGCAAACTGGTCTATGGCAGTTACCACTGCGCATTTTAAAGTAAAATACCCTCTAATACCATTTTTTCTGGGTTAACACCAATGTCTTTAATTGACCAGACGACAACCGACCTCCGAAAATGCCTTTCTACCAAAATACTATACCAGCATTGTGACCCCGTAGATTACATTCCCGTATTGGAGCTTTGTGACGTTTGTCCATTCCGAGCCATTCTTTCTGAATTTTTACAACAACACAACAATCTAATTCTATTTTTCATGTAAGACCAACCATTTCCTTAAGAAATAATTTGGACTTCGTGACAAAAATGATGGTGAAATGTAAATTACAAGTTATATTAACGAATTCGCACTGCCAATATTGCTGTCACTATTGATCTGGGCCGCGCAGAACATCAAGTTGCCAAATAAACCCAACAGGATGAGTTGACAAAGCAGAAACCTGTTTTTAAACTTTTCTTTTTTGACATTGTATTTTAATATTTTTGTCTAATAGCTCTTTAGGTTTTGGTTTTTTTATTTTTTTAAACTGACTGCAAAAAACATGTAAGGTTGAACTCTCTCTAAATTATAACGTCCGCTAGAAATCTTTCACGATTCCTTTGTCCCAAGTCCAAAAGAGGTCTCATCAAAATGAAATGAATTCCTATGTGAGACCTCAATAAAATTTCTAGCAACTGCTCCTGACCATGAACCTTTTCCATCCTAGGCAAACATTCTAACATTGGTTAATGCTTGCTTTTAAAAAAACATGTTCTAAGATATGTTACAATAGGGAAAAGTAACAATATGATCAGAATCGTTAGAAATTCTCGGTTATAAAAAGTATTAAAAATCTGTAAAAGTTCTAAGCAACCGTTAAAACAATAACATATTCTTAAAATTTGGTGTACAAAGTATAAGTTGGAACCAAGTGATCCGTTCTTATTAGATGAGATTCACATCCCACACTACAGTAGATGAGTAACAAAACACAAATAGATCCCGAATGTTAACAACACGGGGTTAAATAAGTAAGCGCTGGATGCAACAATAGTGCAAAAATCTTTGAGATACAGCATTTGTAAAAAACAATTTGCTAAAATTCTTACCACGTAAAATACACACATTACATAAGCCACAACATGGCATGCTGCAGGCCCATAGCTGAAAATCTCTCAAACAAAACAAAGCGGTATACATTTCTGGAAATGCGAAGAACGATTCCCAATGTGTCCATGAGGTGGTTGTAGCCAGTTGATGGTTCGATTTCTCAGTTTCGCTATTTTTCCTTTTATAGAGTATGGTCCAATATTAATTATGTGCACTTTTTCCAATTGATAGTAATCGCAAATTAGGGGCACGTGTATTGACTACAGGTATGATCATTGTATTCTGTCGGTTAACGAAAAACGCTGACACCAATCACACGTACGAACTCTTTGGTGATTGGTTTTAATCCTAGAAAATTAGGCGCGGCGCGTGATCGAAATCAATGTTAAGTGATGAATCACATTTTGGAGTACGATGGATGAAAATCATGCTATGACAACATGGAACCAATTGTTCTGAAATATTTTTCCTTTTTCTTTCTCAACACATACCTTAAAACCAACATTCTAGACTGATCCATTGCTGTTTAATAAAATAAATAAAGGTCATTTAGAGCATAGTTTGTGGGTCAATAAAATATAGCCCGTTTAGGCTATTTTGTTGTGTTTTGTTTGTTCTTCCCTTATGTTTTTTTTTCATTTACGTCAAAGAGACATGGAGGACATTTCCAGAAAGAGCGCCCCCCTCCTCCAATTTTTGTCGAACTCGATTTTTTGCATATTTGGGAATGCTTACCAATGTATTAGATCCACCTGAAGTTAATAAGCCCAATACGTACGCGCCATTTTTATGTAATAATATGATGATTTAGTATTTTCTTGTCGTGCGCACTACAGAAATTAAAGCATGGTTTTTTCTATAGAGACGAATACGATAGCAGGCCAATTTTAACAACAAGGTTGCTGTTTTTCGTAATCAACATTCGGAAACACGTTTCCGGTAGGTGTCCTATTACAACCGACCAGAGCAATTTGAGAGCTTTTTTACCCTAAACAAATATTTCACTTTAAAAGGCCAGTATCACAAATTACCAAAATGTTCCTGTAAAAACCTTGTATAAAGGTGTGATTTAAACATAATATTTTAAAACCATTAACACCCTATCCATAATCAGAACCTAACCCCAGCCATAACCGAATCCATAATCTTACCCTGAACCTCTACCCTAATCCTAATCGTTACATTTGTAGTGGATAGGGAAAATATTGTAAAGTGATGCACCTTTAAGAATCTCCATCATTCTGAAAGGATCAATAGCATCGCGATCCAATGATCATCCATTAAGATTTTTACAAGAGCTGTAAGTCCGTTTTATTGGGTACCTGCGTTAATACATCTAACGACGCAAAACATCGTTTTAAGTTCGCAATTCACAGTTCTTTATTACATGCGGACATTCATACACCAAATAAAGTTGGACATGATGGAATTTGGACAGTTGGTGTATATTGACTATTTTTATCTTAAATGATGACGGGACAAGATGTCTTCTGAATAATGACGTATTGACTTATGATACATTTGATGTAGGGTTTTGCCCGTTTGGTGAACCCATTTCACATGAAATCGTGTCTAGACCTTTTGCCATTTGGGTTAATTATTGGGTTTTCATCTATTCGAACCATCTTCGTACCATTTTCACTCAATTTTCGGTAACTGCTAAATGTAAGGAAGCACATGTATGCAAATTAGAGTTATTAGAGACTAGTTCAGGACTGATGAATAGTCTTGCTGTTTATTCCGTTGGGGCTCCTCATAAAGACTGTTCTGTGAATTATTTTATTACAACAACTACCCAATTTCCTGTAGGTATCGAAGTCTGAAAAGCGGATGTAATTTTGTATTTTAATAAAGAATAAAATATAAATCTACATCTACATCAACCATACATACATACATTAACACAATTTTAAAAAACAAAAAAACTTTGGTAAAAAATAGAAACCAATATCGGACACTCCATAGACAGTGGGCTCAAAAAATGGTTCATGACCTGAAAAACAGGTTGTTATTTGTAAACTTTAAAGGGGTGAAGAAATGGAGTCAGGAAATCTTACTTGTTTATTGTATAAAAACACGAGTGTACAAAGAAATTGGTTCTTTTAGACACAAGGAACCCCCCTCAACCAAACGTCATGGTCTGTTCACAAGATTTGGGTTAAACGGCATGTAGAGTTTACTAGGTGTAGTTTTATAGAGTCGAGAAGGCTAAGATTAGGTCATGCCCTGATATTGTTAGAGCGGGAATGCGTTGACTACATTAGTGGGCACCAATGTTATATTGCCTGGCAAAAACTCAAGAATAAAACTAGAGTTCTCACCATTATTTGGCAAATAATCCATAGGGGTGGCCATTTTGAATTTCAAAGCTGACTGCCAAATTACGGAAAAAAATAGGATATTAAATCTGAAAAACATGCAATTAAGAGTCTGAATTTAATAAAATTTGTGGGGGGGTGGGCATTTCGGAATGGAAACTGATTGTTTAATGCTATCCAACCAATGATAAAATCGTACTAGAGAACGCTTTTCAAAATGGCCGCCAAAATTCCAAATGGTATATTAAGGGGAAACTAGCAAATCAGAGTAAGTTATGGATCTTTTTATTAATTTAAAATTATTTTGTAGTGTCCCTCTAGTCATTATGAGTTATGGCAAGTACCCACTAGAGAGCAATTTTCAAAATGGTCGCCAAAATTAAAGAAATTGGCATTTAAAGCTACAAAAAGCCACCTAAAAGTCCAATGAAACTAACATCCTTTTTTCTTGTATTCTGTGTTATATCCATTTAGTGTGGACCACTATTAAATTACATGTAAGTTGCAAATTACATAAGTACTGCGGCACCATTTTCAAAATGACCGGCCATTTGGAAACAAAGTAGCTAAAGCCTCTTGATATGCACGAGTGTACTAGGGAATCGGAGACTGATCAGGGCCCGGCAGGGTACAACGTTCATAGTGAGAGGAGGTAAATTTAGTTGGGCCACTTTCACATGGATAATAAGTATGTGAAAAATGTATTGAAAGCATTCAATTCGGTGCTAACTAACCCACTATGAATCGGAAACCCATCACGGAATAAAGCACAGGTTTATTCAGTTAATGTTTCCGAATTCCTAAAGTGTGTCAGAAAAAAAACAGTGTGTCATCATTACGGAAAACTCCGATGTGAATGATTGTCATTTGAAAAAAGCTTTTATTATATCTCAGATTAAAGTTAAATCGCCTTACATTGAGCATTGCTTCAAGATGACTGGTCCTCAGCCTGACAACCATCAAAAGCCATACATTCACCACTGAAGAGGGTGATTTTAGGCACTATCAGTGATTTGCAAAATCAGAAATCGAAAAAAAATCATTCAAAGATCAGATTTTTGCATGTTTGTAGCAAGTATGGGTATCCTAACATACACCGTAAATTATAAGACCAAAAGCAACCTAATAAGGACAAGATCGGATATTTTAGTCATAATTGTCCGTCCGGACAATTACTACACGCGTAATTAAATGGAAAATCATATTTTTGAAGGCTTACTGTATCTTGCGAAACGAAAGAAACAGAGACGCCCATGGATTACACGCTTTATTTATTCCGTTATGCACGTTGCATGCATGACGGAATAATCCACTATGGGCGTCTCGTTTCGTTTCGCAATAACCGTAAGCATTTTTGATACTGCTGTTTATCTCTTTTCTGCCAATTTCAGTTGGAAGAAAATAACTTATTAGAATTATTATCAGACTTAAATACAGGGTGTCTAAAAAAACAGAACTCTCACAGCGCACTCTATTTCACAAAGAGAAAAAGTAAGCCAACAAATTATACACATATTTTAAGTGGCATTTCGTTAGGGTTCTGACACCGAAAGAAACTTCCAAAGGGACACATATTGACCGAGTTATGGCCGATTGAAAATTTGTACCCCTTTTTCATTTTATCCACGGATTGTTAATTTTTTAATGGTATTTAGACAAATACCCATTCTCAAGCAATTCGGTTGTTATGGTTCATTTGTCTTTTTATTGACAAAAGGTCATTTCTGATATTGAAACGGTTAGTTTCAGTTATTAGAATTTCAAGATCTTACCTCATTCTTCTTTACTGCGCTGCTCTGCACTCCAATTGGCTGCCTCTAAGATAGATTGCAGGCTTTCCATTTCAAATAACCGACTTACGAACCATCTTGTCCGTCGGGATGCTTGCACTGGCAGCGGTTAATGTTGTTCTAGCACATTTGCTGGTGGTCACTGTGCAAACACTTCCACTTTCAATGTTCCCCGTAGCGTCGAAGTCTAGTAGAGTAAATTTGGAGATCGAGGCGGCCAAGAATGGTTTACGCAAGTCAATTATTGAATTGAAAAAGAGGGAGCAAGCCGCCATCGTGCTTAGAGGAAACCCAAGCCTGGAAAAAGTGCCCGAACTGGAACCTGGTTCCCGGGAAATCTTCCTATTTGGAGGGAATAGGTTTTGTCATGTAATAAAGAAATGAAGGAAATTTTGCAATCAGGGGGAAATTTTGATTGTGTTCCTGAGGAATTTGGCATTTTTTCAGCCCTGGGCAAGGCAGCCAGGGAGGGCAGAGCAGCGAAAGGTAAAAAGGAATAAGGAGCTCTTGGAATTTCGAATAATTGATACTAACATTTGAAATAGATCTTAGAATGTCTAAGAACATTCCGCGAGTGTTAACGAGGCCGTCTTTGAGGCAAGAGTGACAAAATTCGATGAGAAAAGTGGGCAGCAATTGCTTGTTAAGACGAACAACGCCGACGATGAAGACAGAATCTGCTCTCACAAATCCCTTATGGAGCGGAACATTATATATTATTCCATAATTTCTTCAATATTCCGTAATTCCTTACTGATTACATCAGAAGATACCCCGTAAATTTTATAAAGATATCAAAGGGGTAATGTGAAAGTAAATCCTAAGATAGACTGGATCGTGTTGCTTATAAATAAAGGCCATTTCATGATCATGGGAGAAGCTTCGTAAAAACGACTGATACTGGGTTGTCTATAGTATTTTCTTTAAGTGTCTGATTCTATAAGATTAAGATTGCGATGGAGTTTTGGAAAATGGGTTGCAGGATATTTTAATTTCCCTCTGCGGATGGCTTGAAGAGTCTAGATTAATGAAAACTTGTGATTTTTTCGGACATTTTGACGTTACAGTCATGTGCTTATGCAAGTGTGTAATTTAACCTCGTTTTTTTCCGGTGGTGGGGGACCCAATAGTGAACTTTTTCCCTCCATACCGCCAAGAACCTCCTGTTCGTAAAATTCCTATAATTGTTTCACATCATTTCTGTCATTTTTATGAACAATTTGTCAAAGGTAGTACCTTTAATCGGGTTGGGTATGCCGTCAAGTCGAAGGATTCAACAAAAATAATTGTGTGGTACATTTTTTAAAATGGGATTTTGCACAGTATGATTGTAAAAACTGCATTTTTACGATTAAAAACTCGATTTTTTAGTATATTTAGCTTAACTCTAACACTGAAGTACGTCTCTCTTCTTTATTGTATCTTTCTTCTTCTTCTGGTTAAGCTATATCTGGCTTTGCCTTTTTCTTGTCCCCGTGCTTTTTTATGAAAGTACATGCTTCAACGATTTAGTCTCTATACCTTATCATGTATTCATTACCTGTCACTACCTACATCATGGCTGTGTATTCGACTTTATGTATCACGGCGATTAGCAAGAGCGCAGCGGAAAGTAGGTAACGTATCTGTCGCTGTATGAACTCAAATTGCAAGAAGTTCCAAGGTGACCACTGGTGGATTCTTTCACTAACACCCCTGCTCCTATTACTTTAGGCAAATTGCACTGGTACCCCTTCACTCTTCCTCCAGAATACTAACAAATTATCACCATGTAAACCATTAATCGCTGAAGCTGTGGTCTACCAAGCTGACCCGGTATCACACATATTCGTTATGCGACGGCAATAACACGGTCACATTCTCCTTTGCGTGATGCCTTACAGAACGACAGTTTGTAATTTCATGAGAATTTAAACATTTGGTAGTTTGTCGTTATTAATCTATCTCCATTATGCAAAGATGTAATGGCGCTACTTGACTTTGTTTCCCGATATGCATACCAATAGCCCTTGAATTGGAGTAGACGATTGAACTCAAGGTCCTATACTTCTCCTCTCTCTCCGCCAGGCATGTGGTCGTTAACACTTTTTTTTGGGGTGGGGGGGGGGGGGGGCAAGAGGCATTATCCAGGGGCTAAACTCTACTATGACTACACGAAAATGTATAGGCCTTCTGAAGGGGTAGCTTAAGCGAGATAGGGGGTCGCAAAAGATTATACAGCGTCACAGGAACACCCGTTTATCGAGTCAAATGTTAATTTAGCTTCTACAGTGGTCAAATATTGAAAAAACGCTCAGATTTCAGTGGAAATGAAATAAACGGTTTCGCTTTTAACTCCATAAGGGTAAGTCGAAGATAGAACAAACTATCCATTTTTTTTAATCCTTGGGATCATCCGAAATGTTGGTATGACAATCAACAACATTGGACCATTTTCATTTTGACCCCTGTAATCTTTTGCGACCCACGAATAACCGTTGAACTACGATAACGGTTTTCAAGCTTATAATCCTAAGGGTAAAGTCAGATATAGCCAAACTATACATTTTTTAATCCTTGTGGATCATACGAAGCATTTTGGTATGTCATTCAACAACATTGGACACTTCAATTTTGGTAGTATTATATATATGTATATAATATATATCTATCTATCTATATATCTATATATCGATATATATCTATATATATATATATATATCTATCATATCTACTCTCTATATATATATCTATATATATCTATATAGTAATAGTATATATAAAATATATTATATATCTATATATATATAATATATATATATTATATATATAGAATATATATATATATTTTCGCTAATATAGTCGTGGGGGGAAGGTTTTAATATTCTAGAGATAGTTTTTATGAGTTTGGCACTAACGGGCTGTCTATAACAAATCTCTTAAAAAGATACAGCCCGTAATGAACAAAATCTCAAAATTTGAATAAATTTGGCATAATTATAACACTTCTATTGTAATTCCGATTGGCATAAATCGCACTACGAACTGAAAGCAGATATATTCGGTAATATCCCATAGTCCGGGGCTCCATAGACGATAACGGAATAAAGCGTGAACTATGTTGCGTAAGATCACTGAAATCGGATTGCCTATTGGTTCCCATTGTTTTCCCGGACTATGAGTACGCCTGAACATGGTTATTCTACACCGGACAACCTTCCATTCTTTTACATCTGGTCCAGTGTTATTGTGTCACGCGTTGAACAATGTTCGAATGTTATGTCCTTGCGAGTTCTTTCCTCGTTTCGCGAAAAAATAAATCTTGTATTCTACTATTTGTTTCATATTTGACCAATGATTATATTTTTTTTCGGGAAAAGAGACATGTAAAGGGACAAAATTCATGAAGAAACAAGCCCCTGGCAAGGGCTTGACCTAATTTGTGCATAAACCTCAATCCACAAAGTTATGGCTTTAAAACCTATTTCTATTCAATTTACCAAAACGCCAATGGTATTCAGCGACCTGCAGTTTTAAAAATCATGAGCGAGGTGAGTATGTTGCCCTTTTATGTTATGAACAGATACTAGAACTCAATACGGGGAGGTAAAACAACCTGATATAGCTTGAAATCGTTTCACCATTGTGGGCAGTAACAATGGACCTGCATACCCTGATAAGAAAAAGATCCGCACTGTTTTTAGGTTGATTGTTGAATAATTATCTCTATTGTTCGCTTCTTTACGTTACCTATTGGTCACTGACATTCTGGAAGTTAATTGAGTTAAACGTTTTATTCACTTTTTCTAAATATGTTGCATTTTTTTTCATTTGGATACCGCTTTTTCCTGGTGTTACATAATATTTTTAAAATTTTAGTGAAGGAGTAAGTTATCCCAGCGTTGTAGCACGGAAAGATGGTTAACTCGAAAAGTATCACGAGTCTACATGGGATCAATAGAGAAAGATTCTTGCATAGAACATTGGTTACGCAATTGGGAAGTAACGATGTTCTTTCTGCGCTTTATTATTGTCTAATTATCTCTTTCAAAATACGCCTGGGGTATGTTGAGTCCAAAAGTTGCACATTGATTGAAAATGAATAAAATATTCACAATTTTGTTTCTATATTCAGTGACTCTTAGATATACATCATTCTGCATTGATCGGTAAATAAAGCCACTGTTGCTAGGCCCGTTACATCGCTCGGTATGCAGAGGATAAGGCACTTCAAATTACTTTGAATCTGGAAGTATATGCGGAGTCACCTATATGAGTCTATGGTTTCATGGTTTGAGATCACCAGGCCACATCATTTTCCTCATTTCCTAAACGATGAAACACGCACACATCACGGCTAAAGTGATCATTTCCAACTATATTTCTGTTACAATCACCTAATACCAACTGTTGTCTATTGATTTATGCAGAAATTTTTGGATCTAGGTGCTTATCCACGGTAGAATCGTTTGCCAGTGACCCGTCAAACCCGAGTGCCG
>JAMKCH010042761.1:0-19836 GCA_023653785.1 Ophioderma brevispina
GTTTTTTTTTTTTTTTGCCTCGCGCCTTTATTTATATCTAAAAAGTTAAGAGTTCAATATCATTTTAACTGTTGGCGTTTGTATTGGAGTTGTGCCCTATTCACGAGCAAGTTTGAACTACTGTGGAATAAGGTAATATTAGTGATACAACAGCAAAATTCATCGTTAAAAACTAAAGCTGCTGCTTAGATTACGAAATGCACCCTTAAAGATGGAGTTCTAACAAGACCTTTACGATTGTATATCAGAGGATTTAGAACTTGCTAATTACATTTTCCGTCAAATATATAGCTTCAATACAGAACATTAATAGTATATTTATTAACTCGAAGTGTCAAGATCATTTTGTTAACGCAAATGATCTAATAGAGAATTAATATGGGTAAAAACTGTTGACGTGACTGCCCCTTTTTTCATATTTTGTGGTAGATATGTTTGAAGCATCGACATTCTAGAATTAGATTAATAACTAATAATAGCAAAACAGGTGATAAAGCTATTATTTTTATCATCTATGGCAATAGATGGTAATAAAAACATAACCATAATATTCTAAAATTACGTTGGATGGGTATTTTTAACTATTGCTTAATAAGTTGTCAGCAATTAAAAAGAAAATCATTTATACTTTGACATTGAAGAATTGGCCATGATGACAGTTCAGTCTGTGGATGGGTATAACATCTGGTATGCAGACATTTAGTCTAATAACGAATGAGTTACTTGTCACCACCTATCTGGACCTTTACAGTTGTTCCTAATTAATATTTTATTGGAAAGGGCTGGTTCTTTCACAGACAGTGATTTGCTTTTTGAGTTCACTAACCTTTTTTTAACAAGCACAATTAATTGGGATATCACGATTGCATTGCCTGGTTTCTTATGTAAAACAACATTTACTAAATAGTGTTAATCCTATATCGGTCGAATGAAAGCGAATGTGTATGCAATCAAGTATGAATTCCACACCACTAAAAATTGCCATTTACTTTTGTACAAAATGAAACAAACTGTTCAAAAAAATCATAAACACAATTTAAACAATAAGTTTTGTAAGACGTGGCTTCAAGACATAGCAACTTTAATGAAAAATCAACTAAAGTTTAAACTGCTTTCCAAAGTAAGTGTGCCGCAAAAACCGTTTTGTTTGTTTTATTTGCTTTAAGCAGCTCTAACTTCATTTTAGAATTATTTATTTATGCATATTTGCTAGTATGACATTTAATAAATGATAGTATCTAAACGTAGTTATTGTGAGTTACATATATTCCCCCATTTTGCCCTTATACAGCAATTTCAAATTCATTTATCGTAAAGTACTCGTACTACTCAGATTTTGTCAACCCTCCTTTATTCAAAACCATTTTCATCACATCATCCATTCCTATAATATTCGTCGAATACCTCTGCGTCAGAACTCTATGCTGCACACCATGCCTTACTAATCATGCATAACACTATAATATTTCTTACAAGGATGATATTGAAGATGAAAAAGTAAACACTGTTGGGAAGTTTACACACTTAAGTTAGTAATTCGAGGAGAGCTGGATTTTGAATGCATAATGTACAGAAATAAAATTCTTGGCATTCTTTTCAAACTAAATAAAAGCAAAGGCCACTAAAAAGGCTCTAGCCATACAAAGGAATCCTCCAAATGTCGATGAAGAGGAAAGCTCGTAAAATGGAAACTGGGGATCAGAACATTTACTTTTTAACCTAACAAGCCTCTAATAAACCCACGCCGTCGTGACTAGCTCATTTTAAGCTGTAAGTAGATTCTTAGTGTAATGCAGTTATCGTCAAGCATACCCTTGAGAGAGAAAAGGGTTCAGTTTAAATCATGAACTATAAGTGAAGTGAAGTGACGAGGCTTTTCCGTGTTACAGTTATCGTTTTCCAGTAGGCCCTATTTTCAAATGTCTTTATCGACCAAATCCTTAAAAATAGGTCATCGGCCTAAAACTCAATGTGGAACTTATATCCTTAAATACGTATTTCCATCTAATGCACTTTACTTAAATCTCGGTTTTCGGTGTACACTAGGCTCTCCAACGACGTTAAATTACTTTGAATGATCTTAATGCCGCACTATTTCAACTGCAACGCTGTTGTCTATTTGGGAACAAAACTGTTTTTGAAACGGGAACACACACACATACTGTCACACACCCACACACACACACCGTATCATCAACACACACACACATACACACCGCGAACACACCCACCACACACACACACACAAACACACATACACTTATATCATCTGAGGATGAGAAACGTTTCCTCGTTGGTAAAGGCAAAAAGTGCAAGTGTATTATACCCTGGAGGACACAGAAAACTTTCGAGCACTATTGGCTTGAAGAAAAATGTTTGGTTTGGTTAAATCTCAAAGTATACAGTACACACGCGCCTAAGCACATACCCACTAGCAAGAAGGGGAGGCAACAGGCCAGAAATAGACGGATATGGAAGAAACAGACAGCTCACAGGCAAACAGAGAACGACAGAGGCCGGAAGGAAGGAGAAACCACTGGTGAGATAGAAGAGACGCAAACAAAATCTTCTCCCCGATCGTTTTTTTCTTGGGGGGGGGGATCAATTAAGTCCTTAATACTTGCCTTTGTAACAATTAACACATTGACTTTGATTTATCAAAACATACTTGAACATGGTATGTAATGTGCCTGCCATGCATGCTACAAGAAAAATCACTCGATGTTCGTGGCTTCGAGGCAATGCATGACCAGGAAAGTCTACCCTGTTCTGCTAGTGACGAAGGATAACTATTGGATTATGGGCGACAGAGGGCGAAATCATGTTTTCTTCTCACCCCGTTGGACCAGCGAACACGCTCTTTTTTCAAACCACTTACCAAAACTTAATTAAGGGCCCACATATGAAGACGGCCACGGCAGACCATGATGAGGCAAAAGTCACTTGTACAAGGTGTACGTGAATTTGCTTCCCGCTTCGTTGATACTACAGGGAAAATGCTCTTCCTCTCTCTCATCTTCTCTCTCTCTCTCTCTCTCTCTTCAAAGCATTTTTAATGGCCATAATCCCCTCCTTAATACATATAAATGAAAAAATAAGATTTCACACTTACGATTCATGTCAAAGTAGGAGCGGGTTATGGCTAGATTTTTCACAAAACAAGGTGAAGTTTCAGTTCACAAAACTCACTCACTTTAGGGAGAGCGTGGCCTAGCGGTTAGGGTGCTTGCCTGTGGCGCAAATTTACTAAAATATTGCCGGGTTCGAATCCTGGCGGGGTCACTTAAGTTGCTGGGATTTATTCGGGTACTGAATTCTGGATTTAATCTTTATACCAGCTATTGATTAAATACAGAATACCGCTCTCCTCCATGGTTCACTTGAAATTGGGCAAATGAAAAGCATCCCGTCCTTCGGAGGGGACGTTAAGCCGTCAGTCCCTTGTACAAAGAATCACAACTGTACATGTACTTCGCAGCAAGTGTCGAATAAAAGTAGGGTAAAAACCCCTGACTGTTCCCAATCCGCCCCAGTCTCAAAAAAATGCGGGCCATGTTAGGAGCGTCCGTATATCATGGATACGCGCGGTCCCGGATCAGCTTACTCAGTTGAATAAATCCTGACACCAGCACAAGCCGTTACCAATGATTTGTGGATACGCTAAGAAGAAGACAAAACTCACGCACAAACGCCATAGGCGAGTAGTTTTCTTCCGGGTTTTCTTCCCTGCCAAGAGGGCGTGGCTTAGCGTTGTTAGTATCTGGGAAAATATATAATCACCAACGCAAAAACACCGAATGCATCAGACACGAGTTTGTTTGCCAGTGGTGTGCCGGTGAACAAAAGAAAGTTGTCAAGTGCATGGCAAGCTAGATGACAATAATTAAACACTGTTTATCGATAATAAACCGTGTTTATTGTTTAAAAAAGAGTGTATCGAGAAAGAACATTGTTTATCGAGCGAAAAACAATGGTTTTCGAAAAACTGGTAAGTGATAGACTTTATTTTCCTTTTGATAAACGCAGTGAAATATTTGTTTTTCAAGCGAAAAAAAAAGTTTTTAGCGATCAACAGACCTTTTTCAATTTGACAATTTGATAAAAAAAATTCCGATCAAAAAACATTCTTTCGAAAAATAATTTTTCTCTTGATAAAATCAGTTTATCGATAAACATGGTTTATTTTCATAAAAACAGTTAATCGGATTAAAACTATGTTGTTGTTGCCTGCAAAGTTGCAGAAAGCATTAATCTAAATTATGTATGCCCGTCCGTGTGTATGTGTTTTTCAAACTGCTGGTGCGTGAACACCTTAACTCCAATTGCCACCAAACTCAGGTCACAGGTCAACCATAGACACATGCAAGTCATAAAAGGTCAACTTGTGCTGAGAGTGGAGGAAATATGGATCGCGAAAGCAGGCGACACTAGTGGCTCGAGAACCGCTTGTTCGGTGTAAACAAACATAATTTATTTAAAAAACACATTGTTTATCGGTGATAAACGGTGTTGTGTCGCTTTGCAAGACCTACTATATCTCAGAACAAGCTTTATCAAGTGAAAACAGTTTCATCGTTAAAGGTGCAACGATAGATTTCATAAAGCATGTCTCCCTAAAAATGTGAACATTCGGATTGGTAAATGTGAAATATCTAATTTCCTATAAGAGCGAATAGAACATTTAGCCTGTTTATATTGAAATATAAGCATATGAAATTGCCTTTTCTTTACACTTTTAAGGTATTTTTGTAGCCAAATAAAAGGTAAGAAATCTATTGAGTGTTTAATCTGAATGAAACTACTGCATAATTTTATGACAGAAGATATGGATGTCTTAAAATCTCGTTGCACCTTTAAACATTGTTTTTGCGAAATCCATAGATTTTCCCCTATAAACATATTTTTATGCGATAAATTTTGTTTTGTTGATCACGCGAAACTTCGATTAACAGTATTTTTCGAATTATTGTACATCTAGCTTGCCATACGAGTATGGGTTCGTGTAAATACTTTTGTCAAAACGAAATAAACCAGTCATGGTACCTCCAGTGGCGTACCGACCGGGGAGGGGCAGAGCAAGTTGCCCCCTCTGGCTCGAAAAAGCGGGACGATATGGACCAAAATATGTATTTTTATCCCTCTTCTTTGGGGAATGTTGACCAAATTGCAGACTAAATTTGGGCAAAATTAATGTAAATTTGGCAATGATCTCGCGCTACGCGCGCATTTTGTCAAGTTCAACTTAATTGAGGCAAATCACCGGGACGACTTGGGAAATTTTCCCCCGCTGGCAGGACGACTCGGGAATTTTGCCCCCTCTGAATCGACTGCCTCGGTACGCCACTGGGTACCTCGTCCAATTCCTCAAAATAGTTTCTGAATGGAGAGGTTAAGTTCAGACATTTACTTTGGCTCTATTCAGATCTTACAATATCTGTTTTTTTTTCTCTCTCTCTCTCTCTCCTTTATCAGATGGCTCGCTTGATTCAGAATTTCTTGTCTTAGCCTCTCCGTGGATTGCAATTTGTATAAATTGAGACCTCACGAGTTGTCAGCATAACCAACTAAACTACTAAAGCAAGTGGAGGCGCTATTGCACTCTCTAATTATTTGCAAAGGTATGCTTTCACGATGAGAAAACTTGTACCTAAATTTAGGGGAAATGTTGAAGGTTTACGTACATCAAACACCTTTTCAAGCTGTTATTATAATTTACAACAAGTAATCATATAAGACGAAAAGAGTATTTGTTTTTGTTTGTTTGTTGTTGTTTAGGGGATTATTTGTTTGCTTCTTGTTTTGTTTATTTCTGTACTTTTTTTCAAAAAGCTATGCAAATAATACTTTATTGCATTTTGGCGTCCCTCTTAGGGCTTATTTTTGAAAGGCTTATGCTTTTTTATGCTTAGTTACTAATGACATAGGATCACTGAGGTATTGAACTGTGTACCAATGCATCCACCATTTATTTTCAAATAATTTCACCAATGGTGAGTACATTTTCCCTTTTATCACATGAATTATTTGTGCAGTAGGTATTTCTCAAATAAATTGCTGTTTAGATAAAATTTGTTAGATGTTATATTCCATATGCAAAGGACAAATATCGCATTTATAGAATTTGTGTTAGACCCTTCCAAACGTCAAACTTGGGCAATTTTATCATTCATAATTGATATTGCTATTCCAATTAGCATCACTGAAAGAACTATACAAAATTACCCTTTCTTTCTCAAAAAAGATTATAAAGAAATATTTTTATGAGTGGATAAATACACACACTCACACTCGCGTGCTCGCATGTAAACGCACACACAATGAAAAAAAAAACCAAATAAACAACCAAATAAAACAAAACATGTGGTTAGCAGCATTGAAATTCTGCTCAACAGTATTGAAATTCTGCCCTTAGTTTATGGGCGAGCAAAGATGCATCCACACGAACGCACCAAATACATTTGTAATGATTGGTTGTACAATACGTACCTTGAGCGTTTCGAAGGTTTATTTGACACGCAAAACAAAAGAAAACCAAACTTGTCTGCTGTCTTAATCGGCCCGATGGAGAAACATGCTCGGTCACGATGGAAAATGCAAAGACAGCGTTTTCGGCTTACTTACTTTACATGGGATTTAATACATTGATAAGTATTTTAAATATGCAAAGACGATTTCGAAAAATAATTAGGGACGATCGTTGTTTTGGAAATGCCCTCGTGCCTCTTTAATTATCCAGAATAACAAAGTACATTTTTTTTAAATGTCACCGCATTTTCTATTATTTAAGCTTTCCAGCAGTGTATTATTTCCCATATGTTTGCTACTTCTGTATGAGTGAATGCGTGTGTGTGCACTGCAAAAACTGGAGTGTTAACTTTAACACCATGGGTGTTAAATTTAACACCATCCCGGAGTCAATACGGGACCACTCCCACTGGTGTTAGATTTACACCATGTAGTGTTATATTAACACCAATTTTGGTGTTACAATGTATGATATAAACTTCCTGGTATTAATTTTACACCACATATGGTGTTAATCATTTTTTTAACACTGCCGGGTGCCAATTGACACTACTGGTGTAATTTAACACTCTCCCGGAGTCAATACGGGACCACTCCCTCTGGTGTTAATTAACACCAAAATTTGGTGTTAACATTTATATTTGAAACGTGTGATATTTTAGTAGAAAATGCTTGATTTTGTTATTTTGTGCTTCTGTTATAACTGCTTGCCTCTAACAAATCATAAACAGAACACCAACATCCATAATTAAAATTACGCAACAACACCGAGTGGTGTTAAATCCTAAATTTGAACAACACGAACTAACACCAACAAGCTTGACACCGACTTGGTGTTAAAATTTTAACACCCCAGTTTTTGCAGTGTGTGTGTGTGTGCGGAAGGGGGCCGGGGGTGTGGGGCGAGGGGTGAATAGGTAAGTGGGGGTTGAGGGTAAGTACGTGGGGTTGTGTGAGTGCATGAGTGTGTGCATTCTGCTGGACTCTTTATTTTAAAGCGAATATCCACCATAGAAAAATATTCGAACATACTGTTTTAAGCACATACTACAATCACTTCCATTCTTTGAAAATATTGTTGACGTTTACATTGTGTGAAAACTGCAAAAAAAAATTATAATAGAGGATGGCTGTGACATCACTGCCACCCTTGTTGTGCACCTAGGAATGCTTCTGCAGATTTCCTTTAAAAGCAGAACAGCATATTTCAATATGTCTATAGAAATTAACAAAAGCAATTATATGTATGAGAGTTGCTGTTCTGCATTTAAAATAAATCTGCCAAAAAACATTGCCAGATGCACAACAAGGGCGGCAGTGATGTCACAGCTATCCTATATTATAATTTTTCTTTCAGTTTTCACACAATGTAAACGTCAAACTTGTTCTTAAAGAATGGAAGTGATGTAGTAAAGTTTATCCTTAAATCCGTATGTTCGGAGATTTTTCTATGCAGGACATCCGCTTTAAATAAATATCAAACTATGTATTCAATGAGCAACAATATACTTATTCAATACAGGCGGTATACCTATGATTTCTAACTAGCAACCCTTATTAGATTGTAATTGATTTGCAGGCGGGGAAATGACACAAAAATAAACCTCTGAACTGTTCACGATAGACGTAACTTGATAGAATACTAATTAATTTGCAATTATGATCATTATTTTTCAAGTGGTCTGTCAGGTATGTTTCGCTTAGGGCAAGAAATCCGTCACCTTACGTTTTCTTCTCTTTCCGGTCAATGAATTGCGATTGCAGAACCATTACAGTTACATAAATGCGACAGATAAATGACGACAGATTTCGCGGAATG
This sequence comes from Ophioderma brevispina, assembly GCA_023653785.1. Classification (NCBI taxonomy): domain Eukaryota; kingdom Metazoa; phylum Echinodermata; class Ophiuroidea; order Amphilepidida; family Ophiodermatidae; genus Ophioderma; species Ophioderma brevispina. The sequence goes on from JAMKCH010042761.1 coordinate 8,345, forward strand.
TTCGTTTCTTACTGACATGGTAGAGACTACGAAAAGATATGTCAGATGGCTTGAATACTCTGAAGAATTTTCATCGACTTGTTTACTCTTATTACCCGGAAGATCGAAAGTGTTCGATTTTCTGTCTTTCCGTTTATTGTTTTGTCGCGTGTTTGTTGGTTTTCTTTATTTAATAAAACGGGTTGCATCGACGCCATTTGGCAACATACAATGTAACATCTTGTATTTTCGTTTATTTATATAACTCAATTGTGCAGATGTGTACGTACGTTTCTTTACCGTTTGCTAAACTGCAAACTAATAACCTAGACTTGCTTTTATTATTTTTAAACACTTTGTCCAAAATTGTTAATGGGATCCTCATGTTTGGGCTTCTTTTTCCGAAACTAACGTGTTTGAACAAAGCTTTCATTACTACCGATGATCCTTTTTTCACAATTGTGTAATAACTTCTTATTACGAAATGCTTCGAAGGTCAGCTATGCCTTATAAATATTAAAAATAAATCCTGTTACGAAATTTTGGCGTCATCAGAGAGCAAACACGCAGGGCAAAAATAAAAATATAGATGTAAATAGGTATTTGATAAGCAGCGCATGACAACCATAATTATCCAACTATTGCAGCGGCACAGTCGGATACACTGTGAGTTACAATATGCTCATCAACCAAGGGCACAGTTCAGTGGGCTGTACTTGTACATGTATTGACATGAACTGTTCTTGTGTATTCTAGGTATCATATATCATACACAAAACTCAGGGGGTGCATTTTCTAAATACACTTGTGAATGAAAGCTGTTGAACTGTGCCATAGGAGTTGATACTTCATTGCCTCATAGTGATAAATGCCCGATGGTCTACAGCCTGTCTCAAAAAAAAATGGTACAATCAAAAACCGATTTTTTTTTCAATATTATATCTCAAAAGTAAGTTGGTTTGTATATCACATTCAAGAGAAAAGACCAGGCTTTCCAGGATGTTTTGTTTCATCTCAATTGCTTATTTCAATCTAGAGATAACTCCATTTACTGCGGAACACAAAAAACGAGTTTGTGCCACTTTCTGGTTGAGTAAAAACGGTGAACGAATTAGTTAAACATAAGTTATTCACACTTATAACAGATATGAAATTCTTTAAAATGGGATTAACTTCATAAAGAAACTCTAAAAGATACGAAAACAGTTACATAATGGTGGAAGTTATGATCAGTAAGTTCTGGCTTTAAGATAAAGTGAATAACATTCCACATACTGTTGTTTGTCAGATGAGAACATGAGCGTACAACCGGCATACAGCAATCTGGAGGAGAGAGTTTCTATGGTCTTGAAGTATCATAAACGCAAATTCCTACCACCACTTTGATACTTTGCTTCCAACTTCAAATTTTAGTGGCTTCAACAATTAGTAAATGTACAAAGATAGTGCAATATTTTAAACCATTTCTTTGGATTTGGAGTGTTTATTTTGATTCCAATTACATTCCTTGTGGCATAATTTTAACAGATACCAATCTTGTAATAAATTCAAAGCTCCATTTCATTGACGTGCAATAAATAGTTGTATTGTTTGTTATTTATGAAAAGAAGATTTTTATAATTGAACTGTTTATGTTGACTATTAAAACTTGTGTCGATAAAAGTAGACTTCCTTTGTTTACTAACAAATTTAATCTGTGTTTTGTTTCTTTTTGTCAAGTTACAATCTTTTGTGAGCTTTAAGACAGCATGGCATAGCTGGGCGAAACAACTCTGCCCATGCATAAAAGTGGCACAAAATCGATTTTGGTATATCGCACTAATTTGATTATATCTCTGGATTGACAAAAGCAAATGAGATGAAACACCATTGGAAAGCCTGGTCTTTGTTCTTTAACATTATGTCAAGTAAGAATGACTTATTTTGAAATTTCATATTTAACCATTTTTTTTTCTGATTGTAGCATTTTTTTGAGACAGGCTGTATCTTGGGCTTGTCCCTTGACCTCATGTGCAGAAAGTGTCATTGCTTTTAAGCAAGCCTTGATATGTATTCTGGACAGAACATTTGAGAGTGGCTATGTTCCGGATTAGCAGCAGTCTTTGAGAAGCAAAAAATACACTCACCTGATAATAAGAATGTGGTCCAGGTGCAAAGCAATTCTCGTCTGGCTGCTAATAATCCGAAACAGAAGCACTTTTTATTATGACTTCTATTTTGAATTTCTCTCATAATAGCGAAATTAATTCAGATATTATAGAAATGAAATAAAAGTTCTTGCCCACACTAAAATGGTATAAGAGAAATGCACTAAAGTTCTCGATATCATCTTCCATAAGTCAAATCACAAAAAAACACATCTCAAAAGAAGGTTTATTGTATGCAATATATCATGCATTATGTATGCAACATTCGTTAAAATTATTATACATCTTTTGAAAGTTGTATTTGCATTCAAAGGTACCACACTTGTACTGCGACGCGCTTCTCCCTCAATTCTCTTGGTTTTTGACCTACTTTTCAAATCACGGTGTTGCAGAAACTATTCGTGCTGTTTATATCCTCAGAAGTCTAGGTTTGTAATTATTACTTCATTTTGATATATACATAATAAGATAGGCCAAGCGAAGACATGAACGCGCGTGTACAAAAAGAAATAATTGTTATTTGAAGTAGAAACACCTCGCTTTATGAGAGAAAGTTGCAAAAAAATTCCAATGTGCTTGCTGGTTAACGGTTTCATTAAGCCGTTATTTCTGTACTGAGTGAACGGATCCGGTATTGCGAGGTAACACTGTTGCGGACAATTCGGCCCATTAAAAAATTCGGCCCATACCAATTCACCCCATTACTAATTCGGCCCAGCCAATTTGGACCATTACTAATTCGGCACATTACCAATTAAGACAATTACTGTTGTATAGTAATCCCAGAATACTTTGAAAGCTTATGTGTGTTATACTTTGTCCGACAAGAACTACGCATGCACAATAGCTGCGCGAAAGCTATAGTCCGGGAGATACCACCGATATAATCCTGATATTTTACCAGGTGTCTTGTTATGATTTTTGTATAGGCCATCTCTTGGGCCATCTGAAAAACAAAGTCTTAAGTGTCGCGAGTGGTGGAGCGTAACGTCAGAGGTCAATGACCTCTAAATTTGCATTTTCTTCGCCAATATAGCTATTTTAGCGCTACTGATCACAAAAGGACAAACATAACAAATCGGATATCATTTTAAGGAGGGTAAAATTATCTATTCGATGATACCGATTTTATGCTATTATATTGAAGCCGTAGCTTGTTACAGGCCAAAAAGTGAAGAATTTTTCAACTTTTTTGCTATTTTTTGCCTCACCCGCCGAATATATATGAAAATTTGTCCATGAAGACATCAATATTTTCCTCCATATTGTCCTAAAATCTGACCCTATATATGCTATATACAGCTAAACATAAAAGTGTTTCACCTGTATTGTTTTTGCGTAATGGATTTTTAAGTTTACTAACTCAATTTTTCGTATTTTAACATTTTGGCTACTTGAGTCTGTTGGGTGACAATTGTAATTAATCGTTAATACAACACACCCTTAGAAAACAACAAGGTTGTAAATCTGTCCTTCATGATGTAATATGGATTAGTGGTTCTTCAATTGAATCCAAATTGGTTCTTCGGGCACCCTTCAACCCTTTGGGCCTTGGAGGATGCTTAAAAGGGTCTGCAAATGGTTATAAAATTTTAAATTACTTGTTCATTGCGCATGCGCGTAACGCACTGCCGAGACATACTAACTTTGGATTCCGAGTCGTTTGTTGTAAAAGGCTACCTGTTGAGTCTTTACAAGCTATAAAACTAAACTTTGACAAGAGAGAAAATAATATACCAGTTTATGAAGTATATAGAACAAATATTTACTGCCTTTAATTCCCGTCTCTCGTTTCAAACTAGGTCCTCTTTGACTCATAGGGCTATTTTTGCTTCGTGGTTGCAAAAATAGGCAATATATAGCCGTCTCTCGGCTCCCTAGTTTTTAACAGAGCCTCTCTCTCTGACAATATTACTTTAAAGCGGCACTGGCACATTTCACAAAATAGAAATTTTCTTAATGGTCCACGCCTATGATAGTCTATCCCAATTGGAAGAATAATATATAGCTATATATATATATATATATATCTATATATATCTATCTATATAGGGAATAATCATACTAAGATTGGAATAAGGGAAATTATTAATTATTCCGTAGTTTATAATGAGTTATTTTTGTATTTAAAATTAGTAGCCTTTGTTATTCCACCTTATTTTCATAAATTAATATTCATATCCTTTGACGGAATAAAGGATTACCTAATGGGTACGAAAATTCCCTTAAGTCAACTGTCTTGAATAACAATAGATAATTTCCCCTTAATCAACCATTAGTCTATTAAATAAGATTCTAAAGACTTACGGTAATTTGTAAGGCAAACTTCCTTTGCGTAACTAAATCAACAAATGCTCTCATAAAAAATTTAATGTTGATTTTTTTGTTAAGCACGGTAGTTGTAAAAATTGCTATTTCGAGATGAGAAGGTTGTAAATTCTTTCACACAGTAGGTAGGCCCGGGAGGTAAACATAGTATTATTATTAACTGCTATATCTGATACATATCAAATAGCAAAAATCATTATTACATGTATAACCACTCACCTTCGGCATGATACACACGTATGAAACGGTATGATTAATACCTTCATTGAGAAAAACCTCAATATTTTGACCTTAAATGGTAGAAGCATGTCGACCCGCATCATTTCGGAAATGTTGTTTTGTTTATATCATGCTACCATTCGTTTTCTTAAAATAGGGATCAAAGGTCACAAATAAACTATGCATTAAAACCTCTTAATCCATTTTCGCGCCGACCTGCCGGATCATCAATCTTGAATGTTGATTATTTTTTTTAATGTGGAAAGTCCATGATAATGTATATAATTACAAAAGGTTTAAATTATAACAAAATTTGAAAATTCAAATTTGGTCACCTTTTTTTATTTTTTTATTGAAGTTTTAGCGTATACAAAATATAGTTTTTCTGAAATACTTTAAAATACGTTCTGCATCTAAAAATACCATTGTTAAATAATGTAATTATTCTCAATATAATGAGCGTTTTAACATTCTGGCTTGACCATTCGGCGGCGCAGACATGCAATTTCAACATTGCCTATTTCGGCAACCAAATGCCCAAAATAATGGCTTGCGAATTTCGTTCTGAGTGAGCTAGCTACTAGTAATACGATGTATTCTGCATCAACTTAACCATATTAATAAAAATCATTCCCTGAATATAAGTTATCTCTCTCCCCCCCCCTCTCTCTCTCTTCTCGTCTCCTTTCCCCTCTGCCCCTAGGCCTCATTGCTGTGCTGTACATTTCAAATATCAATACTCCGATAGGTCGATGCGCCTTGGCCAGGTCACTTTGACTCGCGATAAGCTGAATGAAAAAGATCAATAGTGTTCAATACGCAATCCTAGAAAGGGAAGGCAAAGAATCAATGATTCCATTGATGTTTGCTATTAATTTACAAAAACACCGAAATGGAACCCGCGGGCCACATCCCAATTTTCAAGTGTTTTCTTCCTTGATCTAGATCTGTCAATATCAAATCATTCCGCCCTTTCCCTCTGCATCTGTCAAGGCAAATTAAACTTTGGCAATATCAACCGATATGCTTACTTCATACCTGGTTTCTGTAAGTTTCTTCTATTCGCTACCCTATGAAAATTCGAGGACTCATCAATCGCTTTCGTTAAATTTTAACATTCTGCCGATCATCATGCATTTGCTTCAACCAACTAAAAAAACAGCACTAAATATTCGTTGTATTTAAATATATCTATTTTAAATGTACGAGTATTTAGGCTTGTTTTTCTTCATCGTCCCGTTTAGATTACCATATCGTGCAATGCTGTCAGTAAACATTGCCAGATCAGGCAGTACCAACTACAATTCACCTCAACACGAGTCTTTATTTGAATTTCACACGTTTTTATATATTAAATATAACATCTTTATGGTATACACTGAACGTACTTTAGAATTGGATAATCTTTATGGGCAACTACTAACTATCTCACTCATTACTGTCAATTAGTAGTATATTGTTTTCGCATGTTACCTGGGAAATTGTTCATTGGGGAACCATAAGTGTTTTATCCTTGACAAAGTTATTAGTATATTTTGCCATGTTTTTAAACAATAACTGTACTTTGGACACAATAATAACGATTATTTTAAACCCCAATTATTTCCGGAAGGCAAAAAATATAAAATAATTTCAATTTATCTATTCACATTTTAATTTACAAGATAAGTTGTACTGTATGAGTTGTTGGATTAACTAGGTCTGATTTGGTAATGTATTACCGGATTTGGCGCATTTGCCGGATCGGGCAATCAGTCTAGGTTATTAAATGAGTATGTTTGTCTCAGCTCATTCAAGATTGTCTTAATTTTCCAGATGAGTTTTCCACATTCTAAATGTCTTCTACAGCACCGGCTTGTACTAGAAGGCTTTGGAAAAAATGTTTCCAAATGCTGGTAACCCTACAGACATCCTGTTGCCAGAGAAGTAGTTGAAATCAATATCGGCTTACGTAATACTATCAAATGGAGAACTCATGTATAATCGAATATCTTAAGTCTGGGTTTCCCATGCAAAAATACGTGATAATCACAAAACTTTACATTTGGCAAGCTTACGGTTTTGAACTTTCGATTTTAGATTCGCGCGGCATTCCGGTCTTATTTAAACGATTGAAAAAGATATGCCGTAAGTACACTCCAAGGTTACCCAAAAAACGTTGCTGAATAGAAAAGTGCCTATCAGGATAGTTGTTCCTGCTGTTTTTGCTTCGACAACTTGCACTCGCATTCACAAAATATCTTTATCAACAAAACTCAGCATTCATTATGGAATCAATAATAGGATAGGTTCAGCTGTATTTTTTATATCCATGGAATTAACCGAGAACCTGGGGTGCCGGTATTGATCTGTGGGATTGCGTATAAGCAGTGTTTTTTAGGGAAATTGAAAATGAAGTCTATTTGCTATCATTGTCAACGTTTGACGTCACACTACTATTTTTATCACTACTATCATAAGGTGCTTTTAATCATCGCTAACAGAAATAAACGGTAGTGCCTGCGACATAGCCGTCCCAAGATAACTGTATTTCTATAATATTTAACTATTTATACAGCTTTTGACATTTGTACTTGACAATAATACAGCACAAACTTTAGTTATTGGTATATGCTCCTCTGTCGGCTTGTCGGTCTCGTTGGTGTATATATATATATATATATAATATCGATATATATATTATATATATATATATATATAGATATATATATATATATATATATTATATTTATATCCTTTTCATTTCCAGTTTATTTATTCATCTCATAGTCGACATTTTCAACATTTATTTCCCCCTGTGTCACTTTTATTTTCTCCTCTGTTGTTCTTGTTCTTTGTTTGTAGATTACCGACGGAATAGCATGATCTCGAATCATATTTAACTAAATATAGTATTTTGGTGCAAACCTGCAACGTCTCGCCTCCACAATTCTCCGTATATATATATATATCTATATATATATATATATTATATATATATAATATCTATATATATCTCTATATATATATATATATATATATATCTATACCTGCACAAAAGTATCTCGGCATGATTTCGATCAGTACGTGTCCAATCATGAACCATTTGACAGTTTGTCGAAATTACATTTTGTTGGCTTTGGTCTTGCTCTTTCCTTTAACACCTCGCTTGTAAAAACTTGCAAAATGCTGAGATAGAGTGCCCGAAAGACGCAAACCTCCCAACACAAAGTTTGCAGTTTTTTTGGATTTTTCAATGGGTCCCTGTTTGGTACAACGCAATAATACGTTTGTAAGTGATTATACACAAAGAGGGTTTTCCGACTGAATGAGCGAGAAAGCCTACTGCAATAATTGGTGGTCCGCGTGTTTGTGTCCCCAGTCACTGCAAGTCCATTGAAAACTCCCAAAACTGCCAACTTTAGTTTGGGGGTTTGCGTCTTTCGGTCGTTCGGGTGTTTATCTCTCAGCATTTCTGCACGCTTTTTTTACAACTAGGTTTTAACATGAAAGAGCAAGACCTATGCAACAAAATGTCATATTTACGGAAACTTTTCAAAATGAATCTGACTTTGTCACAGTACTGATCGAAAAAACATGCCCAGATACTTTGATGCAGGTATATATACACCCACACACTCTGGCCAGAAGTATTGCAACATGCACAAAACAATTTTATTTCAAAAATTGATTTGAAATTGCAACACCAGGATTTCTTGATTACGACTCAGCTCGTTACGTAATTTTTGTCAGAATTACGATTTTCCGACAGATGAGTTTCCCAGAATCAATAGGGCGAAAAACGTTTGATTGCTTGTCATGTTCCCTAAATATGGCGGGTTAAAAAGGCCAGCTAATGCTATCTTGCCGATTGTACTCAGAAGGAATACAGGCACGGGAACGTCAAAATGGTTTGCAAAATTATCACTAATGGATTATATGGGTTTTGTCAGGGTCATGGTCTAACTGTAGATTTTTAGGGTAACAATCGGAGTTGTTGTATGGACCGGAAATGAGATATGTCAAAAGAACACGGGAGCACGAAGTCCAGGGACGTTGGACTCGGGAAATTTAATTAATGACGAACGCGGTCACATGATAACTTGAAAACACTTTTCAATCGCACACGTGACATTTTTGCTCTTTGTCATGCACTGTGAACACGTAATTAACATGATTTATATGTAAACCACGTGATTTATCAGACGATAGCATTTTGATGTCTTCAATTTTTCACAACTTTTCTAGACCACACGTGTGTTGTTTCTCCATTGACTTTATTTCATTTCCCGTCCTCAAACCACTCCATTTTTTATCTGCCAACATTTAAATAAACCCTACGAACCCGAACAATTCAATTAACGGAGGCCATTTTGAAGCCATTTTTATTTGTTTCTTTGTTTCCCCCCCCCCCCTGCTTGTGTCTGTATTCCTTCTGATGCCAACGGCAATTACTCGTTCGCAGTTTCTGTATTCCGTCCATATTTAATGGAACATGACATCAATCAAACATGTTTCACCCTCTTGGATTCTGGGGAATGACATCTGTATGAGAAAACCGAACTTTGACATTTATACGTATATGTGGTCAAGAATACATGGTAATAATGTGAAATTTCAATTTGTGATTACGATTTTCCGTTTTTTGCCTGTTTGCGATACTTTTGGCGCAGTGGTGTCATATATCGCTATCTAGTGCCTTAGGGTGAAGTGAGCTTTGATATTCACTCAGACGGCGTTCGGGGGAAAATAACACTTTCCCCCCTAACGCCTCCTTTGAAGTTGCGATGATTGTTATAATAACAATAGAAGTGTATTCTAATTTATGCAACTTATTTCAAATTGAGATGTGTCAACGGTGGCTATAAGAAGAGTTGTATTAGAGAAAGCCCGATACGAGTCCAAACCTAAAACTTAGTATTAAAACTTCCCCTAACGACTAATTAGCGAATATTATTATATATATATATATAATAATATAACTAGTATATTATATATTATATATCTATTATAATATTATATATATGTGTGTGGTGTGTTGTGGTGTGATGTGCGTGTGGTGGGATTGTGTGTGTTGTGTGTGTGTTGGTTTGACAGACTCCTAATAATGGACTAGTGTGGAAGACTCCTGCATGTCTGAGTACAAAAACAGTCCAGAATAGTCCGCAATCTGAGAAACGAGGAGCACAGTGTGTGTTCTATCTTGTATTCTGAGAACTGGACAGAGGTTCTTTGTTCAACCATAGAAGCAAGAGCTGCCAACCTGTTGATTGAACCAATAAACTTGTATCATGGAGGGAGAACGGTGGAGGAATTACACAGCATATAACAAGCATAATGATGCCATTAAGTTCACCACAGAGACTGAATCTAACAACAAGCACCCATGTTGGACAACGCTGATCACTCGACAGTCGGATGGGTCCTTGAAGTGTAGTGTTTACAGAAAAGCCACACACACGGTACCAAATCTTGAAACTTTGTCGCACCACGCCCATTACAACACAAAATGGGTGTCGTAGGGACTCTATCATTTTTAGGCCTACAACCTTATAACCCCACGAGGAAGATAGACAACAAGAGATTGATCCACATTCAGGTTGTTTGAGCCGTGTGGTTATGAGCCCTGGGTCTTCGCTGTCAGTGACCCACAAGAAGAAGGACAAACAGAACAGAAAGCAAATACCAGGAACAGGCCCCTGCGAAAGGGAGCGTGGTGATGATCCTTACATACAGGGTACCTCAGAGGACTATTGCTCGCATGTCCAGAAACAGAGGGCATTCGCCACGCATTACAAGCCAGTTAATTCCATCCGCCAAAAAAAATCTGGGTGTCACGAAGGATAAGGACAACCGGAAGCATTAAGTTGGTACTGTTTATCACATCACATGCGATGACTGCCCTGCGGCCTATGTCGGTGAATTCAGACCGCCACTCAAAGACCGCATGGCTGAAAAGGAGACCAAGCAGTTCTTCCTCCCTGTAGTCAACACCAGTTAAACAGTTCAAACACTCCTCAACTGGACAGGGTGTTAAGTTCTGGGACCAGGACTCCAATGGGTTAATCGCGGTGTCAGGGAGGCTATTCAACATGTCGTGCGCCAACCCGTGTTCACTAACCAGAAGACAAGGGGCGCCCACGTTTCCACCGTATACCAGTCTAATTTGTCACTTGATCAGAGGTCATCTAGGTCATTGTGACACCAGGATTCAGTAAAAATCTTCAGTTTGATATAAGACGACGAGTCGTGTGTTCGAAAGCTCAGAAGTGACATCTTTTTTTGCGGTGAGTAAAAGGGTTTTTTAAATCCAAATTCATCAAACCTTGTGCAATTGCATGTCTAAACAATCAGGTTGCAAGGATGTGGGAGATGTGGACTTCCTCGTTGAAAAAGTTTCAGCGAACTCAGAAGATTGTGCGAAATTTCAACTTGTCTTCGCGTTTTGCGTGAGCATGGGAAAATTGGCTGTGGACAAATTTGTTGCAATGTTATTTCTCTTTGCCAGTGTCAAGAGAGATTTCAGCCGAGTTGTATGACCTCTCAAACAGAAGGTGGGAGAACTTTGCATAAACATTTGAAAGGTTATGTATTTATATAATTCTTAAAATGCTAGACTGTAGAGCTCGCTTAAAAAATTGGACTTTGGAAAAACAAAGGGTAAAACATTACAATTCAGCATGTGAGGGACATTCCTCGTACAGTGACATTCACCCTTAATGCACTGAGTACTGTATGGACAAATGCGGGATAATCAAGCTGTCAGTTAGTCGAACTTCCAGTGTTTCTCAAGTCAACGAGTGTACAAATTATCGGCGTTAGAACACCAAAAGGACTTGC